>JAGFPH010002805.1:165538-177542 GCA_018207615.1 Philaenus spumarius
AATTGATGATGTATCTAAAGTAGTTGCTAATGACATAGCTTTTGCATAAGTTAATTTTTCTTCTGTTAGCAATCGTTTTTTTATATTTATATCGGTAATTCCCGAAACGAATTGGTCTCGCAAATTTTCTTCTAAGTCTTTAAAATTGCAATTTAATGATAATTTTTTTAATTGAGCTATGTACTGCGGAATATTTTTGCCCGGTAATTGTCTCCGTTCGCGAAACTTGAATCTTTCCGATGCTTCAGAAGGTTTTGGGTTATAATGTTTTGTTAACAAACTTATTAATTCTTGTAAAGGTTTGTCTTTAGGCTTACTAGGTCTACATAGGTCCCTTAAAAGTGAATACATAGTGTTAGACAACAACGTAATAAAAAGTGCCACTTGTTTGTCTGCTGGTAATTCGTTAATAATTATAAATTCTTCAAATCCTACTGTCCATACCTCCCATTCATCTGGTTTATCTTAAAACTGCTGAAAATTATTAAAACTTTTTGAAACAATGTATTTAATTGGTGATTGCAAACCCGACATTGTTGCACTATCCTGCATTATCGTGTATGTTCTTAATCACTTTAATAACTCCCTAATTACCTCGTCGCCAATGTTGTAAATTGTGTTTACTGTAATAACACACAGCACTATAGTAGTATACAGATTTATTAATCTTCAATAAATATGTAGATAATTATACATAACACAAATAAATGTTCTAATACACAGTTTAGGTCAGTACACAACTTCTACCTACGCTTGTACATTACGAAGTGGTCAACGTCTATCTGTGACCCCCACTCCTGACACTCTACCTTAAGGATCCAATACCAGATGGTGGTCTCTGGACTTTGGTCGCAGAGGGAAACAACTAAGAAGGCTGTATAATGCCTCCAAGCGGAGCGGTGATTAGAAGGAGTATCACCTAGCTCTCACATCATACAGCAAAGCATTAGGCAAGCCAAACTTGATTCCTGGAAAGCATTCACCAACAAAATGAATAGCTAAAAGGAGGCAGCTAGACTGCAACAAGTAATGGCTTCAAAACCTCATAATCCTGTCGGCACCTTACAGAAGCTGACAGGAGATTACAGTAAAACAGCGGGAGAGACGTTAAAGTGAAACTCACTACCCTGGATGCATAAATAGTGATACTGCAGACGGTACTCGAAGTCAAGCTGGGGATAACTCTTGGCCGAGGGCATTCCAGGCTGACGGGAAACTGGCCAGAAGCATTGTCACAATTTCTAAACTAAAATGGGCGATAAACAAATTTAGCCCATTAATCACCTGGCGGAGAAGGAATCTATCCAGCATTATTGCAGGAAGGACCAGACTCTCTGATCCAATGGATCTGCAATCTATCTAGAGTCAGTGTAGCCTATGGCTATATTCCACAGGCATGGAGAGTCAGCAGAGTAACATTCATTCCTAAGCGCGGCAGAGCAAATTATTCTGATGCCAATGCTTATCGACCCATTAGCTTATCCTCGTTTCTCTTGAAAACAGTGGAAAGGCTGGTGGAAAGATACATAAGAAAAGGGGTGCTCTCCGAAGTACCTCTTTATCGAAATAAGCCCGCCTACCAACCGGGAAAATCCTGTGAAACTGCTCTACATAGTCTGGTGGGCAGAATCGAGGATAACCTGGCCAGGAAGGAAATAGCCCTGTGCTCTTTCTTAGACATAGAAAGCGCATTCGACAATTCATTATTTGATTCAATAGTACAAAAACTGCAGGAGCGAGATGTGGACCCGGCTGTAACAAGGTGGGTGCACTCCATGCTACGAAGCAGGCACATACAAAGCTCCCTACTTTGTGAATTAATCGAGGTTACGGCCACAAGAGGGTGCCCACTGGTTCATTTACTTCTGCTGTGGAATTTGGTGGTCGATGGTCTCTTTACAGAAATTAGCCAGTGAGGAACATACTTCCAAGGCTATGCAGATGACATAGCAATCTTAGTTACTGGTAAAAGTGATGACATTATCTCGGATATCATAAACAGACATCTGAGACGTGTTAAAACATGGTGTGCAAGGGAAGGCCTCAACGACAATCCCAGCAAAACCACTATAGTTCCCTTCACAAGGAAAAGGAACTTAACAGTACAGGAGAGGATATCCATGAACAACACCTGGTTGAATATTTCCACGTCAGTAAAGTATCCTGGAGTGATTTTTGATCAAAAGCTGATGTGGAATGCACACCAGGACAAGTTGATTCTTAATGCAAAGTTGGCGCTACTGGCAACCAGAAGCTTTATTGGAACTACTTGGGATATCTAACCTCATATATCAGTTTGGCTGTATGAATCTGTGATCAGGCCCCAAATTACATACGGAGCGGTGGTTTGGTCTAAGAAATCATGCCAAACTGTTGCAGGTAACAAGCTAACTGGTCTACAACGACTTGCATGCTTATGTATAACTGGAGCTTTAAGAAGTAGCCCTACAGCAACTATGGAGGTGCTCTTTGGACTTCCATTTCTAGACATTCACATGATGTCGGAGGCAAGGAGACTAAGTGGCGTGAACGACAGTTAATAGTTTATTTTTCTCCTGAATAAAATCTAGCTTTCAATAAAACACCTATGATGACTATGATGGAACCAGGGCCGCTGTGGCGGGATCAAGTTATTTAGCTTGGTTGTCGAGAGGTCGAGGAGGTGAGCGTCACAAGGGACTTGACACTCATTCCCTTGCCCTCAGGGGTGTATCTGCACTAAAGACTGTGGGAGTTAGCTCACTCGACTGAAGAGTTGGGCCTATGCAATGAAGATTTGCATCCTGCACGAGGTGACCCTGCGCTGGACTAAGGTCTGACTAGGCTGAATTCAACGGATCTAAGGGAGTAAACCCTGAAATAAAATCCCCAAGCCGAAGGTTTTTCACCCGTGCCGAAAGGATGAATGGTACCAGGGTAATTGTGCAATAAACAGGATACCTGAGATATTAGGCGACCTCTCAGGTAAACTTAGCCCTACCGTACATGCAGGCTTTGTATAGTGGACCTTTTTATTACCCTGCACTACTCGTGGGAATCTTATGGATCCAAAACAATAACAAAATACAGCAGAGACCCAGCCACCAGCTGGAAACTCAGCCGGTCTCTCAGGACAGGTGCCTCAGAGCATGCTCATTTTGTCCAAAACTCAGAAGCATCTGAATCTGCGTCTTTTGTTGACTGACGAGAACCAGCCATTGAGCAGGGATCTAGATCTGTCGACATGGATGTATATCCTAGTAAGGGGGAGGTTAAGTCGGGCTCTGAGCTTGATAAAGACCTCCTCCTGAAAAATCCTGATACCTTAGGTTTCGCAGGTGAGCTGACAGTCGCTACCAAGTGGTTGGTCTCGCTCAATGTGGAACAGAGGTGGTCTGTTATGTAAAAAGAAGACAGGAGGCGTGCTCACAAAGCCAAATACGGCCGGGAGTATGACCCCAAACAATTCGACAAACGGAAGAACAAAGGTACTGGCTTGACAGCTGCCAATGTCCCCGCACTCATGGAAGGGGGCCAGAAGTGCAGCAGAGTTGAAGCTCAAACTTCCCCTTCCACCGAAACACAGAGGAAGAGATCCAAAAAATCTGGTGAGCACGGTGCATCAACATCGGCACAACCTGGATCTTCGTTTAAGGAAGCTCTCTCCTCTATCAAAATGGCAGTTGTGCCTAAATGTTTCCCCAAAGAAAAATTCTCCGAGGAGCAGGGAACAACAATAGAAAATACCATTATGGACAACATCGAGTGTCTGGAGGACGGCTCATACTCTGTCTTCTCAGGCTAGTATATGGAGAAAGGAGCACTTATCATCTTGTGCTCCAATTCTCACACCAAACTCTGGTTGACGAAAGTCATATCCAACTTTAGACCTCTGGGCGAGGATGTCGAGCTAATCGTTGGTGACCGAAAGGATATCGTGCGGGCTTCCAAGGTGTTTTTTAGAGAACCTGTTAAGCTGGCAGGGACTCCAGAAAGGATCCGGGATTTGCTCGACAAACAAAACCCGAGCTTCATTGTCTTAGATTGGAAAACCTTGATGACAAAGAAAGACCCCAAAGGCTGCACCTTTGTGTTCCTGGTCGACGACTCTTCTCATGCAGCCATACAGGCGGCAGGATATTAGGCGCATGTAGGCTGTGGCAAGTCTCTCTTGTCTTGTAGTCAGGAAGAGACAATTCTGAGGGTCCTGCAAATAAACCTTCATCACAGTAAGGCGGCTTCGGCCTCCTTCTGTCAAACATTCCGGCAAAAACACATCGACCTAGCGCTGATCCAGGAGCCCAGGCTCCACCGAGGTCAAATCGCAGGACAGGGAGATGCCGAAAGTAAGTTTATTTTTTTGCGACTTAATTACCAACAACCAAACCTGCATTCTTGTAAGGTCGGAAGTACAATGTTTGTCTTTATTCGATTTTTGTTCCAGAGACATCACTACAGTGATAATCCACTGGCAGAATGTGAAGGACAGTCAGGGCCTAAAATTGAGATCCGCTTACCTGCCATATGATGTTAGCACACCTCCAACATCTAGAGAATTGGAACTTCTGGTCGAGGCTTCAACTATCAGAAGGCAGCAGCTTCTGTGGTGGGTGCGATGCCAATGCGCATCACCATCTAGGATGGGGCAGCACCGATACCAATACAAAGAGTGAGTCATTACTAGATTTTCAATTGTAACTTACAAATTGTTAATGTAGGCGATACACCGACCTTCTAGAATAAAATCAGGTGCGAGGACATAGACATTACCTTTTGTACAGAAAATACAGCGTATCTGATTAGAGACTGACACTTGTCAACAGAAGCCTCCCTGGGAGATCACAAGTACATAATGTTTTAACTAGGAACATCCAACTCAAAATCCCTATTTAGGGATCCGAGGGCGACCGACTGAGGGTCCTATTCAGATCAGCTGTCGGTGGTAATCGACTCCATGACGGAGACTATTGCAACCTTTCCAGACGTAGCCCAAGTAGCCTCCTCACGTCAGGAAGCCATAATGGAATGCTATCTGGATAACTGCCCTCTGCGATCTAAAACTGGTAGATCCAATACCAGATGGTGGTCTCCGGACCTTGGTCACAGAGGGAAACAACAAAGAAGGCTATTTAATGCCTCCAAGCGGAGCGGTGATTGGAAGGATTACCACCTAGCTCTCACATCATACAGCAAAGCTATTAGGCAAGCCAAACTTAATTCCTGGAAAGCATTTACCAACAAAGTGAATAGCCAAAATTAGGGAGCTAGACTGCAACAAGTAACGGCTTCAAAACCTTTTAATCCTGTGGAGACCTTACGAAAGCTGACAGGAGATTACACTAAAACAGCGGAAGAGACGTTCAAGTGAAACTTACTACCCTGGATGCATAAATAGTGATACTGCAGACTGTAGTCGAAGTCAAGCTGGGGATAGCTCTTGGCCAAAGGCATCCCGAGCTGACGGGAAACTGGCCAGAAGCATTGTCACAATTTCTAAACTAAAATGGGCGATAAACAAATTTAGCCCATTTAAATCACCTGGCGGAGAAGGAATCTATCCAGCATTATTGCAGGAAGGACCAGACTCTCTGCTCCAATGGATCTGCAAGCTATCTAGAGCCAGTGTAGCCTATGGCTATATTCCACAGGCATGGAGAGTTAGCAGAGTAACATTCATTCCTAAGCGCGGCAGAGCAAATTATTCTGATGCCAAAACTCAGCCGATGCTGATGGTAAATTTGCCAGAAGGCAGTATTGAAGGAAACAGCAGCCTGTTGCGCGCAGCCTACTGTTCTCTTCTCAGCATTATGCAAGATAGTGGAATCAATTTTTATACTGCAACTGTGCAAAAACTAATAATGCGACAAAATTCATCTTACGCCTGTCTGAAGTACACATACTAAACAATAATTTTCGAAAAGATCTGCCTTAAATATTGTAAATTAACAAAGATATGAATTCATATTTTATGTCTCCAGTTGCAATATAGTATGAAACTAAATGTATTATACCTATATAAACATACATACATATACTTGGATTTCCGTCATGCAGCTTATAAGTTGCATGACGGAAATCCAGGTATAAGTATATATGTTTATATAGGTATACTACATTTAGTTTCAAAGATATAAACTTTTGAAAAATAGTAATTTTTAAGCGTTTTCCGACTTTTCGGTGAGAAATGGTCCGATCGAGGTTTTCAAAAACCATTTTGTAGGTTTTTTAATTCTCTACAAATGTTTCGTTGGAAGTATCCGTGATCCTTGCATAATTTTTTATAATATCAAAGAACAACCCAAAAAGTCCAAATTTATTGTTATTTTTGTTTATAAAAAATGCGAAAAATTTCCTTGCCTGATAATTTTTGTTGTTATACACCTATGTGCTACCCTTAAAGCCACTGTGGATGTCGCTTGCTGAAATTCAATAACAATAAAAAATCTCTATTTGTTGGGCTAAAATTGTTTTACAGAGTGCGCCTCTGAATATTTTCTCTTTCTAGAAAATATTTATGGCCTAGAAATGCATTAAAAAACTATTCCATGGAGTTTGTACATATCTTTTAATTCCCCAAACCCGTTGTTGTTAAATTCTTGGTAATGTTGTTTTCGACTTCTTATGACCCCTCCAAAAATGAAATCATGTATCCGCCCCTGCACACAATCTGGTGAGCACGATGCATCGACATCGGCACGACCTTGATCTTTATTTAAGGAAGCTCTCTCCTCTATCAAAATGGCAATTGTGCCTAAATGTTTCCCCAAATAAAAATTCTCCGAGGAGCAGGGAACAAGATTAGAAAATGCTATTACAGACAAATTCGAGTGTCTGGAGGATGGCTTATACGAAGTATTCTCATTCTAGTACTGTATATGGAGAAAGTTGCACTCATCATCTCGTGCTCCAATTCTCACACCAAACTCTGGTTGACGAAAGTCATATCCAGCATTAGACCTCTGGGCGAGGATGTTTAGCTAATCGTTGGAACCCGAAAGGATATCGTGCGGGCTACCAAGGTGTTTCTCAGAGCACCTGTTAAGCTGGCAGGGACTCCAGAAAGGATCCGGGATTTGCTCGATAAAAAAACCCGAGCTTCAGGGTCAAAGTATGGAAAACCTTGGTGACAAAGAAGAACCCCAAAGGCTGCACCTTTGTTTTCCTGGTCGACGACTCTTCTCTTGCAGCCATACAGGCGGCCATGTAAGGCCCATGTAGCTGTGGCAAGTCGCTCTTGTCCTTGTTGTCAGGAAGAGACAATGCTGAGGGTCCTGCAAGTAAACCTTCACCACAGTAAGGCGGCTTCGGTCTCCTTCTGTCAAACATTCCGGCAAAAACACATCGACCTGGCGCTGATCCAGGAGCCTTGGCTCCACCGAGGTCGGATCGCAGGACTGGGAGATGCCGAAAGTAAGTTTATTTTTTTGCAACTCAATTACCAATAACCGAACCTGCATTCTTGTAAGGTCGGGAGTACGATGCTTGCCTTTATTAGATTTTTGTTCCAGAGACACCACTACAGTGATAATCCACTGGCAGAATGGGAAGGACAGTTGGGGCCTAATTTTGAGCTCCACTTACTTGCCATATACATATTACTTTAGATGACTCTTCTCTTACAGCCATACAGGAGGCAGGATATAAGGCGCATGTAGGCTGTTGCAAGTCTCTCTTGTCTTGTTGTGAGGAAGAGTCAATGCTGAGGGTTCAGCAAATAAACCTTTACCACAGTAAGGCGGCTTCGGCCTCCTTCTGTCAAACATTCTGGCAAAACACATCAACCTAGCGCTTATCTGGGAGCCTTGGCTATAATGAGGTCGAATATGCTGAAAGTAAGTTCTTTTTTTGCAACTTAATTACCAATAACCAAACCTGCATTCTTGTAAGGTCGGGAGTACAATGTTTGCCTTTATTCGATTTTTGTTCCGGAGACATCACTACAGTGATAATCCACTGGCAGAACGGGAAGGACAGTCAGGGCCTAATATTGAGCTCCAATTACCTGCCTTATGATGTCAGCACACCTCCACCATCTAGAGACCTGGAACTTTTGGTGGAGGCTTCAACTGTCGGAGGGCAGCAGCTTCTGTGGTGGGTGTGATGCCAATGCGCATCACCATCTAGGATGGGGCAGCACCAATACCAATACAAAGGGCGAGTCATTACTAGATTTTCTCTTGTCTAATAACGTACAAATTGTTAATGTAGGCGATGCACCAACCTTCTCCAATAAAATCATTAGAGAGGTCATAGACAAAACCTTTTGTACAGAAAATACAGCATATCTGATTAGAGACTGACACTTGTCAACAGAAGCCTCCCTGTCAGATCACAAGTACATAATGTTTCAACTAGGATCAAACAACACAAAATCCCTATTTAGGGATCAGCTGTCGGACTCCATGACGGGGCTATTGCATCCTTTCCAGATGTAGCCCGAGTGGCCTCCTCCTCACTTCAGGATAGCAATAATGGACTGCTATCTGGATAACTGCCCTCTGCCATCTAAAACAGGTAGATTCAATACCAGATGGTGGTCTCCGGAACTTGTTTGCAGAGGGAAACAACTAAGAAGGCTGTTTAATGCCTCCAAGCGGAGCGGTGCTTGGAAGGAGTACCACCTAGCTCTCACATCATACAGCAAAGCTATTAGGCAAGCCAAACTTGATTCGTGGAAAGCATTCACCAACAAAATGAATAGCTAAAAGGAGGCAGCTAGACTGCAACAAGTAATGGCTTCAAAACCTCATAATCCTGTGGGCACCTTACGCAAGCTGACAGGAGATTACACTAAAACAGCGGAAGAGACGCTGAAGTGAAACTCACTTCCCTGGATGCATAAGTAGTGACACTACAGATGGTAGTCGAAATCAAGCTGTGGATAGCTCTTGGCCGAGGGCATCCCAGGTTGACTGAAAACTGGCCAGAAGCATTGTCACAATTTCTAAACTAAAATGGGCGATAAAAACAAATTCAACCCTTTTAAATCACCTTGCGGAGACGGAATCTATCCAGCATTATTGCAGGAAGGACCAGACTCTCTGCTCCAATCTATCTGCAAGCTATCTATAGCCAGTGTAGCCTATAGCTACATTCCACAGGCATTGAGAGTCAGCAGAGTAACATTCATTCCTAAGCGCGGCTGAGCAAATTATTCTGATGCCAAAACTCATCGACCCATTAGCTTATCCTCGTTTCTCTTGAAAACAGTGGAAAGGGTGGTGGAAAGATACATAAGAAAAGGGGTGCTCTCCGAAGTACATCTTTATCGAAACCTACACGCCTACCTACAGGAAAATCCTGTGAAACTGCTCTACATAGTCTGGTGGGCAGAATCGAGGATACCCTGGGCAGGAAGGAAATAGCCTTGTTGTCATTCTTGGACATAGAAAGTTAATTCGACAATACATTATTTGTTTCAATAGTGAAGAAACTGCAGGAGCGAAATGAGGACCCAGCTGTAACAAGGTGGGTGCACTCCATGCTACAAAGCAGGCGCATACAAAGCTCCCTACTTGGTGAATCGATTGAGGTTACGGCCACAAGGGGGTGCCTACTGGTTCTTTCACCTCTGCTGTGGATTTTGGTGGTCGATGGTCTCCTCACAGGAATTAGCCAGTGAGGAACATACATCCAAGGCTACGCAGATGACATAGCAATCTTGGTTACTGGTAAAAGTGATGACATTGTCTCGGATATCATAAACAGACACCTGAGACGTGTTAAAACATGGTGTGCAAGGGAAGGCCTCAACGTCAATCCCAGCAAAACCACTACAGTTCCCTTCACAAGAAAAAGGAACTTAACAGTACAGGAGATGATATCCATGAACAACACCTGGTTGAATATTTCCGTGTCAGTGAAGTATCTTGGAGTGATTTTTGATCAAAAGCTGACATGGAATGCAAACCTGGACAAGTTGATTCTTAAGGCAAAGTTGGCGCTACTGGCAACCATTTGTCTGTATGAATCTGTGATCAGGCCCCACGAAGCGGTGGTTTGGTGGAAGAAATCATGCTAAACTGCTGCAGGTAACAAGCTATTTGGTCCATGACGACTTGCATGCTTATGTATAACTGGAGCTTTTAGAAGTAGCCCTACAGCTACTATGGAGGTGCTCCTTGGACTTCCACCTCTAGACATTCACATAATGTCGGAGGCATAGAGACTAAGAGGTGTGAACGAATGGCGGAGGGGCATGCTAGGAGCAGGATATTCCGACATTGTGAACACTGTACTTAAAAACTCGGTGTTAGACATGGTGACTGATTCAATGCACAAGAAGTACATTTTCAATAGACCCCTTACTGTAACTTTCGGATTCCGAGAAGACTGGGAAGGAAACATCAAACCAGGAACTACTAAAGGGACGATAGTCTGATACACAGTCTGGGTCTTTGATGGGTAGCAATTTTGGCTGTCGTACACAGCGCTTCACCAAAGACGAACATCGGTGCGAGTCTTGGGACATACTGTACAGTCTTCGAAGCAGAAATCTTAGCAATTACTGCTTGCGCCCCCTTAGGATTGTCAAATGGATACAGGAATAGACATAATAATCCTAATACTCTCTGACATTCAAGCAGCACTTAAAGCGTAATA
Source organism: Philaenus spumarius (assembly GCA_018207615.1). Lineage (NCBI taxonomy): Eukaryota > Metazoa > Arthropoda > Insecta > Hemiptera > Aphrophoridae > Philaenus > Philaenus spumarius. The sequence goes on from JAGFPH010002805.1 coordinate 176,120, forward strand.
CCTAGGCACATCAAGTTTATAAGATTAAATAATTTAGAAAAGTGACTAAATTAAGAAGCCTATTATTAAATTCCAAGATGGTATGGCGTTTAAAATACTCATTTTCAAATCACCTATTGTTTATATTTAAATGTTTGGGTACATATGTCACCAAATAATGCTGTTCTATATAAGATTTGACAGTTAATATTTTATTTTTCTTCTGAGTAAAATCTAGCTTTCAATAAAACACCTTTGATGACTATGATGAAACCAGGGCCGCTGTGGCGGGATCATTTTATTTAGCTTGGTTGTCGAGAGGTCGAGGAGGTGAGGGTCACAAGGGCTTGACACTCATTCTCTTGCCCTCAGGGGTGTATCTGCACTAAAAAGATCGTTGGAGTTTTTTCACTCGACCGAAGAGTTGGGCATATGCAATGAAGAGTTGCATCCTGCACGAGGTGACCCTACGCTGGACTAAGGTCTAAGCTGAATTCAATGGATCTAAGGGAGTAAACATTGAAATAAAATCTCCAATCCTAAGGTTTCTCACCCGTGCTGATAGGATGAATTGTACCAGGATAATGGTGCATTAAACGGAATACCTGAGATACCAGGCGACCTCTCAGGTAAACTTAGCCTTACCGTACATGCAGGCTCTGTGCGGTGGACCTTTTTATTGCCCTGCACTACTCGTGGGAATCTTATGGATCCAAAACAAAAACAAAATACGGGAGAAAACCAGCCACCAGCTGGAAACTCTGCTGGTCTCTCAGGACAGGTGCCTCAGAGCATGCCCATTTGGTCCAAAACTCAGAAGCATCTGAATCTGCGTCGTTTGTCAACAAACGAGAACCAGCCATTGAGCAGGGTTCTAGATCTGTCGACATGGAGGTAGATCCCAGTAAGGGGGAGGTTGAGTCGGGCTCTGAGCTGGATGAAGACCTCCTCCTGAAAAATCTTGACACCCTAGATTTCGCATTTGATCTGACAGACGCTACCAAGTTGTTGGTCTCGCTCAATGTGGAACAGAGGCGGTCTATTATGTCCAAAGAAGACAGGAGGCGTGCTCTCAAGGCCAAAAAATTAGACAACGGAAGAACAAAAGTTCTGGCTTGACGGCTGCCAATGTTCCCGTACTCATGGAAGGGGGCCAAAAGCGCAGCAGAGCTGAAGCTCAAGCTCTCCCTTCTACCGAAACACAGAGGAAGAGATCCAAACAATCTGGTGAGCACGGTGTATCAACATCGGCACCACCTGGATCTTCGTTTAAGAAAGCTCTCTCCTCTATCAAAATGGCAGTTGTGCCTAAATGTGTCCCCACAGAAAAATTCTCTAAGGAGCAGGGCACAACTTTAGAAAATACCATTATGGACAACTTCGAGTGTCTGGAGGACGGCTCATACCCAGTCTTCTCAGGCTAGTATATGGAGAAAGGAGCACT
>JAGFPH010002806.1:21015-58807 GCA_018207615.1 Philaenus spumarius
TCTTAATCTAACCTAAAAAGGCCGATGGTTGTAAAGAATAATAAACTGGTTCTAAATTTGCTAAGAAGTTTGGTATAGTAATGAACGTAAGCAAACATGTATTGCTAAGCTTTTGATATGACCAGCTGTTACCTGTTATAGGGCTGGTAACTTCCGAAGTTTCAAAAATTTTCTCTTAAACATTTTTGCAAAATCTTATTTTATTGTGTGTCTATGGCCCAATAAGAATATACCCTTTCGTAATTGTATCTGAAGGAGTTTTTGCTCTATGTTGATTCTATGTCAGTGAGTCATTCGGACAGGACAAAGCCGCTTATATATATATATAAGTTTTGTTTCGGCCATCGGTAAATAATTTTGAACTGAATTACCAAACGCAATTATTTATAAAGTTATATAGGCGTAATGTTTCTTTATTCCTAAAATAAATTGTGTTGTTTATAATTTTAAATTACACACAAATATGTATGCTAACATTCATACTATGAACTTGATAGTAAATAAGAATAAATACAAAACTTTAATAACACGTCATTCCAAACTTGATAGACAAAAATTTATTTGACCTTGTATGGAAAAACCCTCTTCTGCGTGACTTTATGAAATATATTCATTTTGTTCTATGGTGTAAAAACAGTGTTGTTCACCTACATAGGAAAACTAACAATCTTACCTTATTATAAATAATACTGAATTTAATAAATCATTTTAAAAAGAAGAATTAATAGATACATCATAGATACAATTAACAATTATACTAACAGAGTGTCACTGTTTTTTAACGCTTGAATTATCTCATACAATTAATCCAAAAGAGAATAATAAGAGTCTAATTATTTAAAAAAGATAATCAGCTATATGTATGGCAAAGAAATTCATTACTTTATATAGATATTGAGGCTTATTTACAAAATACCATTTCATTTCACTCTAGTTAAACAAATAGTTACGAAAATTAAGTATTATTAAACATCGGCTTATTTAAAGCTAGTTGAAAATATTGTTTTTTTTAATTTTTTTTATTGAATAAGTAAATAATAAATCAAACACTAGTGAAAAAATTAGACACTTTAAAAGTTTAACTTAATAAAAATATAAATCTACGTACAATATTTGTGTGCTAAAATTTATAAATCATAATTACATAATACTTAATAAGACGTCTATTAATAGGTAATTTATTTTAGAGGTTTTCATTATATAAATATGGATTGTATTTTTACGTTCTTAAATTTTAGGCTATCTTACCTAATAGATTTTCAATAAGTATGTGTTCTTTCCTAGTGCCTTCTCAGTTTCATGTCCAAAAGTTATTATAAAAATCAACTTCGATCTGAAATTAAAATATCTTAATTTTACTAAAATTATAATTTTGTAAATGATGGCTAGATAAACAAAAATACACAAACAGTGATATAATAATTAAATTACAACTAATAAACATGGACCAAGATCTGAATTCGAACCCAGAACCTTTACAAATCCGTGGTGGCTCTAATCCGCCAGATATTGGCCGATGTTATCTCAATTGGCATATATTGAAAACAATAAATTCTTTTTGCAGCTTACAGTGTCAAATGTTTATTTTGTTTGACAAACTGAACATTGCACCATTGACACACAAATAACTATTACGACTTTCTAAAATTGTTTTAAATTGAACAAAGATATAAAATCTAAATGAATAATTTTGGAGTTCACATAGAATTGCTTCTATAATTCTTCTTCTGAAAAACTGATTTCAAAACAGTTATGTCACTTTTCTTATTGCAACTAATTACAACATGGCTTAGTTACTTTATCGCAGCTAGTGTACACAGTTTACTTAAACTCTTATTTGAAGTTAGACATATTATGTAACTAACGCTAGGGAAATTGTTTTTATTGTAGAGTTGGTTTTAAATTGTAAATACGTATTCAATTTGAATTAATTTTCTTTTCTTCTATCTATGATTGTTCTAAAAATATAACTTAATCAATTTGTATTATACTATTTTTTTAGTGTCATCATAATTTACCACAAGGCGAGATTTTGAACTAATCCTTTATTCTTGCATTTTAAATTGTACAATTTCTAAATGTTTTATCATAAACTTAACTTTCCTAACAACTTTCAGCAACACAATAGGTTAATTTTGTACGACCTACATGACAACAAATGTTTTCAAGAATTGAAATAAATTAAAATAAAGAATTTCACTATATTAAAACATTATTACATATAGATGAAAAAGGAGCTTTGTTGTTTATGTTTTAACACTTACCACTGTATTTCAAGTAAATTGCTGGTCAAATTCAACTGACTCTTTATTTTATTAAAAAAAGTGTTAGAAAAATAAGTTATTTTACTCTAAATTTTTCATAGTAAATCTCATAAAGAGTAATATTTTTAAATAAATACAATTCCTTCTATAGAGAAATTTGCATATCCTTCGTCACAATAAAATGACTTAAATTTCTCATTAATTCCATCTGTCAATCATAAAAAATATAAAAAAAACTGTGGTTCAAGACATGACTGGTTCATCTGTCGTAAGTTTTATTTGTATCAATCAGGCCATGCGAAAAATAAAGTGTAGAGATTATAACACACAATGTATATGCAATTTATTTGTTATATTGTATACGTAAAACCTTTTTGTAGAACAATGCACTTACAGTTAATAAATACTGTCGTACTACAACAGCTCTAAATAATATTACATTTTTATATAAATAAATTTAATTGAAATACAGTACATAAGTTTCTTAAACTTTTTCCGTGTCTACTGCTGAAGATCGGTCCATTAAAAATAACTTAAAACCAAACAAAATTAATTTGAGTCTTTAATTTGATTGTAAACTTAATGAAAGAAATAAAGGAATAAACTAATGTAAAATATAAATATTGTAAAATTCGTCTGCTTTATCTAAATTGAAATCTTAGAAATCTTTAGAAAAGATTTATTGTGTTATAAAGAAAATGTAAAACTAAGTTTGATTATTACTAACAAAACAATTTCAAATAAATCTTCCTCAATACAAAACATTAATTAAATCAATACATAGGCTACCCAATTCCAGCAAAAGATTTTTAATTATTACATTGTATAATAATAAATAGTGTTTGATTACTATATCGCACAGTTAATATTCATGAGTGAAAAATACCACGGATTTTTTTAAAATAATTGAAATGACAGTTATTTGTTATATGATGTAAGCCAGATGAAATGGCCCAAGGTAATTTACGAAAATTATTGAATATTAAATGTTGCAATAACAGTTCAAAACAGTTCTACATTTCAGTTTTAGAAGGTAATTGGTCTCCAACTATAATGCCAGGCCATTAATGTTTTACATTTCTTGTCTTATTTTTGCCAGTAATTACCAACACTGTTTCACTGCCAGTTAAATATTTAATACAAATGTCAGTCATTATGCCCAGTACAAATGTTGTTTACGAGTTCTCACCACTAGCTTATTTATAACTAGAAGGCTAACTTTACCCAACAAATATTAACAGATTAATCTAGTTCCTTAAAGTAATCGAGTTGATACCTTAAAATATGTTTTTTTTATTTCTTATTGTTATTATCAGCTAATAAGTCTATTTGCAGGATTTTTTAATTTGTATTTATTTTGTTAGTGAACTAATACACATGATTTTTTGTTCGGTGTAATGTTTGAAGGCAAAAAGCTAAACTGCCTTATACCTTCTTTAATTTTATACATTTAGGATTACCCTATCAACTATAAGAGAGTAGATTACCCATCTAATATCTTTGTAAGGCGGGTGGCGGCATTTTCCGACAACTAATCGCTGCTAAAATATAACGACCAGTTAACACCAAAGATAAACCGAATTGACATATTGTATATCTTGAAATATACATTCATATTGCTGAAGTGACTTATGCGTTTGTCCTTGATTCGATTTTGAGTCATTCTTTTTCAGAGGCCAAGGGCGCAAACATAATTTAGTACAGCACCAATTTGTAAACATTGTATAGTAAATTTTCTCAATACATCAAGATAAAAGTATATACTTAATTGGCTTTAAAATTTCAAACAGAAAGTATGTTTTAAAACATTAAAGTTTTGTTTTTTATTGCTGTAATTTAATAAAGTAAAGTCAACTTATTTCCCTTACAATCCAATTTCTACTGGTTTAAGACAGTGGCAACATCTAAATAGCTATCGTCCTAAAACCTTGATAATCTTTAACAGCAAAATTATAAACTTTTGAGTTTCAGAAATTGCGTTATATAAACTTTAAAATTATAGATTTTAAAAAATGATGAAAAACGGTCTTAGTCTATAGATTGAGATTTCTATGTTATATAATATTATACATCTCAGAAGTTTGGTCTTAACTAACTAAAGTTTGGCAAATTTTTAATTAAACTTAGATAAATTAGACCACTATAATATACATTTAATTACATAAGTTAAACATCAACCAGGGAATTTTGCCTTTTTACAAATAATATAATGTGTTTATTAATTATTACATTAATTATTGTTAAATATATAACTTCAGTATCTACAGATCTGTATTCAAGATACTATTTAAGCACTTAATCTGATTTTTTGTCGTTTATCTATTTGATATGTACCTTATAAACTTCTATATAAGTTAGTAAAAGTTGTACCAATCTTACAAAAAGAATATTAAGGGAACGGAAACGATACTGGGCCACATAGATTGGTACTGTTCAAGACTTACCTTAGAATCTAAATATCACCAAAAGCAGGAATATTTCAGCTTATCTCTTACAATGCACAGGATACCTAAAGGTTATCTCAATAAACTATAGAAATAGGTATAATTTTAGGTTTATTAACCAAGTTAAATAAAAGTTTATACGCCCTTAATACCAAAAAAGATAATTAACATGCCCTTAATACAAAAAAAGATTGAGATTTAAAAAAAGAAAACATATATATTTTATTAAATTTAATTTAAAAACCCTTCCCAAAAATAAAATTCAAAAACCCTCCCTTTTAATAATAATTACAGAAAATGTACAAAAGATTTACAAGTTACAAAGTTTACATGAAGTACCATGGATTTGTTTTGAGAAAATATATATATTTGTCGTTGGCCAACTCTAAAAGGTAATTATATAATTAAATAAATAGACAAAATTTATTATGAGACGTCTCTCTATATATATATATAAAAAAAGGTGTAAATTTTCTAAAGTGTAGCCCTTAGGGCTGAAGTCCGAAATGTTGCTAGCTTGCTCCTCCCAATTTATTTAATACTAACATATCTTAAATAGTACACATGTGCAAAAATTATTTTCAAAAATACAGCCTATTTAACACTTAATCATAAGAAAGAACAAAAGCAGATAGTTCTCGTTTTTTTTTTAAGTTAACTTCTGTCTCTAATTAAAACTCAGTAGAGGATATTTTGATTAGGTATTCCATTTTTTTAGTTGCAAGGTAGGCCTTTTCTAATAGTGGTAGTAGCAGGTTATCTCATTGCATTAAACAGCCCCTGCACTTGCACCAGTTTAACTGTATAACACAGATCACAATTTCCTTTTTAGAAAACTTGCAGTTATTTAAATAAGCATAAAAAGATAGTTCTTTGAGTTGACTGTTTTTATTAAATGTTGTAGCATAAATAGCAAATTGCTACATAGATGGTGATTGTTAATATAACATGCGTAATGTTGCATAACACTGTCTGTACACGTTAGGTAAGCCACATGGTAACATAAAAGAAATGTTAACGTTTAGTTACATATCAGCCATATATTCTGCTTATAGCTTATTAAAAGTTTTCAAAATCTGTTACACTGCAGAAATACTACACAGTTACAGTTAATTAATGCATAACACTTTAGGCTTGGTTATGGAAGAATATTTAGGCTTGACAATGACCAAAATGATATCGGCTTTATAGTTTTGTAGGCTGTCAGATTTACATTTAGAATTTAGGCTGTAAGAATTACATTTAAAGTTTAGGCTGTTGTAAAAAAGAAATATATAGGTTTGTCTAATAAGTTGAATAAAATGAGTTAGGAAGTTGTACATGAAGCAAAAGTGGAAATAACCTAATTAAGTTTTACAAGTAATATCTTATAATTATTAAGGTAAAGCTGAAATATCGTACCTGGTATGCGAAAACAAAAGGTTTAGAAGTAAATCATGTTCTTTACGACACACGTTACACCGATGAAATTATTTAAAACTCGGTAACATTACGAACACTCACAGCGTCTGGAAGTAACGGTCTAAAATGGCCGACGCTTTGTAGAGCAATCTTATGACAAAGCGAAATTTCAACTTAACAGATAATGAACAGCTGGTCGGTTGTAGGATGCTATCGCATTCTAAAGTAGTGTTACGGCTTCAGATACCGTACGGAGTCGACGTCTGGCGGAGAAAAGGATAACTGGGTGAAGGTTAAATACAGAAAGGTTGTAAATAGGTAAAATGAATGATTGAAGTTGTTGATGGACGTTACAAAGTCTTAGTAAAGTTCTTCTCAACGCAAGAGCCAAATGTTATTTTCTTAATATTCTAATGTCTATATCAAAATGTTAAGAGAATTTAAAATGAGGCTTATTGTTGCAAAACAATTATACGAAGTGAAATTGTGTCTGTTTAGGACGAGCAATCAAGTCTTTGGTGTTAGAAACGTTGTCAGTTGAACTAAAGAAGATTAATTAGCTTTTCGTTGTATTAATTCAACAGAGTTACCTCTCTAGAGACTGTACAAATTGTTGCTTCTAGAGGGTTGGTTTGTAGTAAACAGTTTACTTCTGCTCTCACATACTTTATTTCGTAGGAAGTAATTAATCAAATCTCTTTAAGCACATTAATCATATTAGAAATGAAGTCAAGATGTTTGTAAGATTATAGTTTTTCTCTTAGGGCAACCAACTTTTAAACTATATATTTCAAATTATTTTTGCAAGAGTATGTCCTTGAAAATAAAATTAAGTAATACTCGGAGATAATTTGAGCACAAACACATCATTGAGTGATCGCATTAATTATTCAAATGCGACATTTTCATTTGTAAATGATGTATGACTAGTTAGTTTTGAACGCAAATGTTTAACTTAACAAAGCAATAACTCAAACATGAATACACTTTGAGTAAATGACTTTCACTTCTTATCAACTCTGCTTGATTTTATGAGAAACTTTTGAAATCACGTTAAATTATATCTTGACATTATTAAACACATTTTATTCAACGTGATTTTAAAATGAATAATAAGTAAAGTTAAACGTGTTCATTCCTCAAATAAACAATTTAGCTTTTAGAACGTTATCCAGGTATGTTATTTCGTTTCATAAGGTCGATTTTGTATCTTTAGCTAATTCAACTTGAACTAATAAATATTATTTACAGATACATTCGCAACGAAGTTACCTTATACACAAAAAGTTCTTTTTTCACTAATTTATCTTTAAAGTCTGCAAAACTTCAATACCTGGATGACCACAATACATCTTCACTAAAAATGTATTACAAATAACAATTCATAATTCATGAATAGTGAATGAGTTCTCCAATGGTTTAATATAAATAAGTTTACTATACACTCTTGGATAAAGGTATTGAATTTTGTTTTTATTGATCCACAGAGGAAACTACACTTGTCAGGTGTAGAATCTTAACAAAAACTTACCTTCTTATTAATTATTGTAATATAAAAACATATTTAATCATAACTAACTGATTAACAGAAGATACTACCAACCGCAGCATAAATAAAACTCACAGTTATACTAAAAGCATGACATTGTTGTTTGCAGCGTATTTGAGTTAATTAACAAACTTAATACAAAATAAAATAAGATGCAAGTTATTTTAAAAAGAGAATAAATTATATGTTTGGAAAGGATAATGCATTACTATGTAAAGTGCTGACGAAATTTAACTGACTTTATTTTAATAAGAAAAAATATCCAACAAAAATAACGTATTTTACTATAGATTTATGATCGAATGTCATAAACAGTAAACTTGTAAATAACTTTATAGAAATCACATTTTTCATTCTATTAAGATATTTCTTGGTAGAACGCATGACCATGGTTGCAATATAGTGACTGTGATTGCTTGTTGAACTCACATGTCAATCATGAGTCATTACATCACCGGGTAGACATGCTGAGCCTGTCAAACAAACTGACATGTGTTTTGTTTGTATCAATCAGGCAAATCAAAAATACAATCTTTATAATGTATATCAAAGAATGTTTATGTGATTATTCTATTACCTTGTTTAATTACAACTTTAATATAGAACAATTAAGTTATAGTATTTAAACACCACAGATCTAAAATACTAAAGTTTCTTAAACACAATGCAGAATAGGTTTAGAAAGGTTTTTCTGTATGAATAATAATTGTGATACAGACAAAATATACAGCATTTATTTTAGTTTTCATTATAATTATATCCTAATAACATTACGGAATGCAAGGCAGCGAACTAATCTGGAATATAAATAATCTGTACTTTTTATTTATTACATTAGATGAACATTTAAATTTTGTCAGTAGTTCTTAATATATGTTCTAGTTCCATGCATGTATAAATCCATCTTTATAAGATTCGTTTTGAAAATTTGGTACTTAACAAAATATTGTAACATTGTTTAGAGTTAGTTAAATATGACATTTCAAATTAAAACAAAAAGCATTCATACGATATTATAAATATATTTATTTAAGCCTTTATTTATTTTGAAACTTTAAAATGTTAAATTAATACAATCTAATATTTTGCAGATAAATACAATTAACAATATAGTTATATTATATTGTAATGTGTTAAATATTAATATAATAATGTAATGGTATATGCTAATATTAATGTACTTAAAATTATAAATATACTTACCATATAAATGTGAAAAATAAAAACTATTTTTACTTTAGTTTAAGCTCGTCTTTTGAAGAATTGCTTTATTAATAATAGATTTAAATAAATCCCAATATAATAGTATTTTACTGTCAATGCACTCAAAAAAAAAGAAGAAATGCACCGTTAGAGCGACAGGTATGGTTAAAAACTTTAAAAAAAAACTTTAAAAATATTTTTCGTTGATAATGTGTCACAGTTAGCTGCTTAAAAAGTCGGAGATATTTCTTTATGAAATACGGGGAAAACGATGTAGACAGAAAGCAGTGTCACTTTAACGTAAAAACAAGTAAGCGAGATAGATTTGTCGAAAGTCGTGATAGTATTTTCTCAATTCTGTAATAGTCATTTTTTATTTTATCTGTTCAAACAACTTTCAAATTAATTGTGAATGTGGGTTAACAGAATTAGGAGCGGTGAAATATAGACGTCGCATGAGGAACCCGAGGGTAACCGACTGGGGTCACTCGGCACAATTCTAAGTAAACCAGTAAACCGTATCAAGGTGGGTTGACTACATAATTCAAAGCAGGTGAACACGATCCTCCTTTAGATTATACTGTGTATTATTAAGAAACTCTGATAATAGCAATATTTTAATATATTTTCTACATGTAAAATCCCAATTTCAATAATTGTTTCACTGGGCATTCAATGGGTAAGCCGCAGACAAATTTGATGGTTTTCAATACGCGTAACACAAATTCAAATCCTGAAATACCTGCTTGTTATCACATTAAAACAATTTATTGTAACTTAAACCCAAAACTGTGTTTATTATACGTAATACACAGTCTCCATTATTTAAACTTAATTTATTTAACTTTTTATTTGATTTAGTTATTACAGTCACGAATTCAACACTAGAATAAAATAATAAGAATGTAATGAATAATTAGAGTTTGTTGTTTTTATCAATCAATAACTCATATTATTATTGCACGCGGATTGGTTCTCCGAAATGCAGTAGAGCAAATAGAGATCACAAAATTATAAATTATGGCTGAATTTCGTATTTTGAGTGATTTAGTATGCAAACATTGAGACACCTGTTTTATTTCAGAGTAAAATATAAACTGGGGCATGTGCTGCATCTAAGCCCATGAAGCTTGTTTGTAGCACGTATTGTATAGTTTGAAATATTGAAACCTACGTTATTTTCCTTTTAATTAGATGAGATTTAGTGCTTGAAGTGACATAAAAAGCAGTTTTATTTTCTTAATGTAAACTTAAATAAGTATTAATAACACATGTTGCCACATGTTTTTTAGGAAATAAAAAATTTGTAATTTAACTAATGATAATGATAATAAAAATGCTCCTACTAATACTAATGACAGTGCTCCATTGGTTGATACATAACAATAAACACACTTTTTCTTATGAAATAACATGTTGTGCAATATGTAACAAAAATAGTTTCTACACGTATAAGTCAAAAATGTTTAATTATAAAAAAAAATTATAAACAGATAAAAACATAAATTTTAAAACAACATATTTTTTAACAAGCCCAAAAACAGTAATCATAGTTTTTCCTACTAATAATAACCAAACAAAACAAAACTTACATATTGTATCCAACAATTATTTTTGGAATGCACTCGCACTTTAGGGGGTTTTCTATACCCCTACTGAAAATAGGGGTTTTCAATAATAGGCCTTTTTTAATTATGAACCATTCGTTTACATTCATTAGAACCTAAAAAATTGTTTACACTTATAGGAATTGACAACAAATATATTTTACATACCTTTTTGAGTGTTTTTAGGCTAAAAATATGTTTTTTTTAAATCTCTTGTACATTTTTTACTACTGAACCAATTTGGCCATTTGATATCACGTTTAAAGTATATAAAAAGCACTAAATTTTTGGATGTAGTCATATTCTTGCCACTAAAAGATTAGTAGTTATGACCTTAACAAAATATATAAATCAAATTTGTTATTTTCAATGTTTTTTAAAAATACTCTAGTGGAATGAAAATACTCAAAAATTTGCATTATAAGCTACTAAAGATGTGGTAAAAATTTCATCTCTGTAGCAGTTAAAAAGTTATAAGAACTTTTGTGTAAAAAATATTAATATTGAAAAGTTGCGGGAAATCGCGTTTAAAGATTCCATGAGTTATTTTAGCAGCCACAGAGGGGAATAACTTGCAAAACCAGTATTTGTAGTCAAGATATGTTTTACTTACATATTGGAGGCATTGAAAGCCTAATAATAAACATTGTTGTCCTTCTTTACAATTACTTAGAAAAAAATCTTTTTAGTCCAAATAGCAAACATAAAGAAGTTCAACTCGACCAAAAGTAGGTGCGCGCATTGCTTTGAATAAGTTTTTCACACTGATATAAAGAAATTTTATGGCATATGTTATGTTTTTCTTAAACATTATAAACAATAGAATCAGGAAAAAATCTTTTTTTTTTTGTGGAAAATAGTAATTTTTCAGTAGGGAACCCCTTAAGCGCAATTAGGTAATTTTTAATTTTTGTTTATTAATTTTTTGCAGTAAATAAAAAAAAAGTACAAAAAAAAAACACTGAAAAACAGGTTACTTATATTGATAAATGTCTAAACTATTTACAAAATTTGTTTTCTTCTTATTGTTGAATACTGATTGAAAATATGTTTAGCATCAATATATTCATATTTTCTTGTTTTCAAGTTGTAAACCAAATTTAATAATCTGAACACCCGCTTTCTCACTGCGTTTTATGATTTGAAACTGATTTACAGTTTGCTCAGTGAATCATACATATTTTAATTTCCTCTCCTTTGTCTGATTATTTTAACAAAGTTCAAACTTTAAAATATATTTGTTTATTTTCTCCTAATATGGTTCAGTCTCTATACCATGTCATTAAGGCTTTGGCAACAGTAGTAGATACTTATTGACCGAGCGTAAGCGAGGTCTCCGTTTTAACTCGACCGTTTAACCGTTCGGCATTTCGTCTGTGTGTCTGTGTGTCTGTCTCACGATTACGGCCAAACGCCTTGACCGATTTTGATGATTTTTTGCATGAATGTTCCTTATTACTAGTCCGAGCCATGTATATATAAGGTATTTTATATTTTTCATTTTTAACCCCTTAAATAAAATAAAAATTGCGGCCACACCGTTTCTCTCAGTGTAAGCTTTTTTCCAAAGCCAGATTGTGGCTTAACCGTAAGTCGAATTTAAAAACTAATGACATTTTGCTAACAGAAAATTAAATTTTAAACAAAATTGTATTTTTTCCCGTATCTCTAACGGTAAGCTCACAAAATGGCCGTAAACTTCGAATTTGTTAAAAATCGTCCAAGTTTTTGTATTTCAACCATGTTTTTATACGTTTATTCTAAACCAATTCAAAAGTGTTCCATAGCTTTTTTGTAGATAAAGGTTTAAAGAATTCATATATGCCAGTAAAAAAATGACTGAAGAAAGTTATTAGCTCAAGAAACAATCACGTTCAGTAATGAAACGAAAATGTTTAACTTTAGGCTTACATAAAAAGTAGTAAAAATTATTGTAATTTTTTTCATAAATGTAAAAAGTTTCGTAATTTAGTTCTAAATAGAATTGTATAAAAATATTTATCAATTTAAAATTTCTTATTTTGAAAACATCAGTTTTTATGTTCCTACTACAAAACTGCTAACAAAACTAGGCCTGTTTTGAATAGTAATTTAGGAATACATCATTTGCCCAAATTCACATATTATTATAAGAAAGTGTAGAGGATAAATCAAAGAATTGAACTGTATACCTGTAAATTTGCATTGTAAATTTCATAAAAGTATTTGACTTAGCTTTACTTGAATTAAAAAATGAGATGAAACAAATGAAACATCGCGGCGATAAAGGACATACAAAAAATGACCGTACTACACCGTGGGAAGTGTTGGTACATGGGTTGAGATCACTATCACGACGTTTTAACATCGTTTGTTTTCATTATTTCTAATATTGGAATATGATATGGAACTTAAGTTAACTTATGATACATTGTTAAGTTTGAGTTATTTAAGTATTTAAATATTTAATTGTATGTTGTCCCTTTATAACGCGATATTTTTAGCTATTTTACGCTTTATTAACCTAAATAAAACACAATGCCTCTAAAAGAAAATCTTTAGCAGTTAAAGCTCAAGAAAAGAAATAAAAACGAGAACTCGAAATCTCGGAATCGCGGGAATTGTAAATAATGTTTCACTGGCTAAACCTTGCACTTACTACCTTACTGGCACACTATTTTAACCTAAGCTCAAAACCACATTTGTTATTTCAACGAGCGAGGTCTACTGTTCACAGAACTAATAGTATATTAGAAGTATCAAAATTCAAAAATATATTTCTAACATTGGCTGATCCGAGCCTGCTAGACTCGATACTTTAAAATTATGAACGAGATGTAAACAATTAAGAAAGTTGTCAAGTCAATAACCGAAAACCTTAAACAGTCTAGAAAAGTCTACTCACCTAAACATAACCACCAAATCAACAATTTAACTCAATTAAGGTTATAAAATTTCTCGCTTTTGATTTTCTCTAATCTTAGAGAGTCGCATTTATTACCTCCATAATAAAGTCCGACATATTTTGTTCCCCACCAATTAAAGTCTCCCGTAATTACTAAATGATTACAGTCCCAATAATTGAAATTTAGTTATAAAATTGTATTTGAAAATAAATAGTTGTTCGCTCTCACTCTTTAAATCTGAAGCCCCCTTCCCTCCTTTATATTCCTACCAAATTTATACATTCTTTATGCAAAGTTCAAATTCAGTTTAATATTTTATAGTTTAACAAAATTAACGTTTCTAATTTGAATGGCTAAGTCATAACTATTAAATCGATTCAATAAATATGTATCAATAACCTTAGTTTTAGGACCGCACACATACAGTAATTAAAACTTTCAAAAAGTGTTGTGTTAATTAATTATTATCCTGGTGTGGAGCGTTATTTGTTTTCTGTTTGTAGGGTTGGGTTAGTAACATCAATCAGCCTTGAAAGTCAAAGCCTGAATGCACCAGGGAAACTTTGTAGTATAATCGAGTAATATTGAAGACTTCAAGGCATTACTCGAGGTTTCTGGTTATTAAATCATACGTAATTATTGTGCTGAATGTAACTAAACCTAAAACAAAATCTTTTGTCAAGTTATATTTGCGCACACAAAAACAATTCGGTTTTCAGTTTTATACTGCGTAAAACTAAGCTATGCAAAGCACAACTTAAGTGTTGTGTACAAATGAGTTTTTAAGTGGACATAAATAGCTGGCCTGATGATGCTGCCTGTTGCACTGAAACATGTAGCCACGTATAATTAAGGCAATGTAAAAACAAATAAAAGACTACAATTGACATGAAAGTAAATAATACATTATACAATACATTACGTAGAACTGAATCTACCAACAATGAATATAAACCAACTCCTATAAAAGCGAGTTTACGTCTGTACGTACGTACGTAAGTAACAATATAATATAACATCTTAAATCACCCATCTGTAATACTAAAAACTAAAATAATATTGAATAAAATCAGACATATTCGTCCAGATGTAACTTTGGGTGATTAAAAACAATGTATTGTATATATATCATAGTTATTCATTGTATGTATTTTTATATAAGTTATTCGGCGTGAAATATATTATGGAACTTATGCACCTTTAAAAACATTATTTATTTGGGTAATTATTATACTTATATTTATAGCAACAGAGTTTTTAGGTTATGTTTTTCCAATATCATTCTGAGGTTCAACACTTATTATAAATTTACAGAGAGCTATTCCATGTCTTGGAAAATCAAAAATAAAATAGATTTTATGTGGATTTGGTAAAGACGATGTCTCATTAACAGTATTTTTCTCATTACATTTTATTTTACCATAACCGTATCAAATATTCATCTAGGACGTTTATAAAATGTTGATAAAATGTAATTTTTTATTTTTAATTAAAGATTTAACATGTTTACTGCTATGTAAATTTCGTATTTCCCATGTTAGGAGCTGACCATTTATTTTTTATATTTATAGCCTAAATGAGTAGAAATTACTTTATTTTTATTTTTTAACCTTTCTACGTAATAGTCACTAGTATTTTAAAACGGACGCACAAGTCCATAGCAAATAGGTTTAAAAATTAGCGTGAGAATCAGGTAATGCATTGTTTAGTGAAAATATTCCTAATATGCGGGTTGGCATGCGAAGCACGCAATGAACTGTGTATTGAAAATACTCCCAATAGGGAGGTTGGAGTGCGAAGCACACAATGCACTTTGACTCGGCCGATTCTCATATTGTTCAATGTCAAGCTGACATGTGCGTGATAGTAGGATTTATTATTAATATTATAATATTTTTAATAGACAGTTTTATACCAGCAAATCCTCTTGTCAAACTAGCTTCCATTAAATATGATTGATATTTTTTAATGGCGTATGCTATTCTTCTGTCGATTCCCGATAAATGAGGGAGAGTAATTGCATTAATTATATAAATTTGAATCTTATTATTATACAAGTTATTATTATTATTATTATGTACTTATTTTAAAACAAAGACAATTTCGGTGAAAACAATTTTATACAAATTGACAATTAATTAATATTTTCAATTTTAATATCTACTATTATGTTTACTTGAATTTGAGAACTACCTAGGATTACCATATATCGGAAGGTGTCCTTATCGCCTGGTGTCAGAAGTATTCTACTTCTACAGTACGCACTATATAAATCGTTTAAGTTCTCGCTCTTTTCAAATGACTCACAGGAAATAATAAGTAAATGTTGTTTTTCTCGTGTGCTGTTCAAGCTCATTGACCTCTGACTTCAATTGGGACTTGTATTTTTTTTCACATACTCACTTTTACTAGCTAACTGAGCTTTATCAAATTCGCCAATATCGACTTTTTACGCCTTTCCAAATTTGTTCAAGTTTACCTAAAGATTACTCCAACCTGGGATTTGTCCCACTTCGGACAAAGCTGCTATTTCGTCTAGAACTGAAGAACGATTCGACTCTGCACTAGCTGTACATTCAAAGGATGATGCCTATCTGACACACAACCGCCACACTTCCACTGTTTCTTTGGTCCTACTTTGTTAGACAACATAGGCCTACATATATCTTGACACGTTCGGTTGGAAACGGCATACTCATATATTTAATTTGTCCCGCTTCTAAATCGCACTTTACTCAAGATGATAGTGCATTAAATATGATTTAAATAAAAAGAGGGGTAGTCAGAGGTAGGCGGCATAACTATAACCCATGTTACCAGATCGGTTTTTATAAAATCTACAGGTAAATTACTTGACTTTGGAAATCAGCTTCGATCAACTCTCTGCACAAATTTAATAGACTGACTAGTTACGTATCTAACCACTTTCTGCAGTCTGATTTTTCTCAGAGAAAAGTTATCATACCTTTAAAAAATCTATTCAAAATACTATTTTAAGAAGTAGTTTTTCAAAAAATCTTGTGTTTAGTTATTTTATAAAGAGAGAACATAATTACAATTAATTTGTAAATACTGTTTATTTATTTTTATTTAGATATGTTATAAGACATATTAAAAATAAGAACATAATATTGAAAACGCTCAAACTTTTATTGGATGCATTTTAAAATTAAAATTTGTAACATATTATTTACATTTTACAATACCGTAATGCATAAAAACTCCGATAAGGGCTACTGTTATGAGAGCTTCAGATTTCTCTCAGTAATTACCAACACTGCTACTCTAACTGTTAAATATTAAATTTACAAATGTCAGTCATTGTGTCAAGTACTAAGTGTGTTTGCGTGTTCTCAATATATTATTTATAACTAGAAGTCTGACGTGAAACGTTGACCGACTAAACTCTGTGCAAACTTAATCTTCTTTGTTAACATAACATTGTTTTACTAATTTCTTGTTTAACCATTATATTTATTTATTATTTCCAAATAACAGGTATATTTGCACTAAGGCTTGTTTCATAATTTAAATGTTTTAGAATGAAGTGCATGTGATTTGTTTACTTGGGTGTACTGTTGCTGCATTACATCTGTTTTCCGGGGTGTTATTAGTTGACTGAAGTCACATTATTGTAAACTGTGAAAAAATGATTTCTCATTGAAACAAATTCGTTTAAATATATTTGAATTGAAGATTCAAAAACAAAAATTAAGGTATTGAGACCTGACAGTTACTTTTAATATTACATAAATATTTATAGGAGGTGAAATTGTGTTTGTATAAGAAGAACTTTCAAGTCTATTTTGTTAGATACGTCGCCACTTCTACTGATGAAGATTAACTACCTTCTAGTTGAATTAATTGCTTAGAGTTGCTTCTCAAGAGATTGTAAATGTTTTTATTTATACTATATTAGAGAATTGGTTAATGGTAAACAGTTTATTTCTGCTTCCTCACTCAAGAGATTAACTTTAATTTCAAATACAAAATTAAGATTAATGATAAATTATTTTTTGAAAAACGTTTACCATTTGAACACCAACATTTAAAAAACTTTATATTTAAAACTAACTATTTGATCAAGTGTATGTAAATTAAAAATGAAATAAAGTAAATCACTGCTAATGAAAGCACACATATTGCAGGATCGCATAAATTATATGGTTGCCCCATTTTAAGAATTGTATGATCAATAAGTAGTTTCTTACAGGAATAGATGATACAAATTTAACAATTTTATAAATTCAAACTGGATTATATACTTTGTGTAAATTACTTAAAATATTTAACAACTCTTTTTTTGCAGCATTTGAATTTATTTTTAGCTAATGATTAGTTGGAACTCAAAATTGTTAAATAAATTCCATTCATAGTGATTTTAAAATACATAATTTAGTATTTAATACGTTTTGATTCCTAAAAAGAAACACGTTTATTTTTATAAAATTATTCTAGTACTGTATGTTACTTGGCCTATTTGTGTAGTTTTTTATAAAAAGTTCTATGATATATAAAGTGTGAGTCAAAAGTATGGATGCACTCTGTTAAATTTTAAATGGAATAAGATAGACAAATGAAACTCAGGACACCTTCTAGGAAATAAAAGTGAACTTTTTAGTCACTATTACAACTTTGCCCACTTCCTCAAAATGGGATTTTTGGGTGCAGCTCAAAATTTTTAATATAAAGACCCATTAAGTAACATCTCATTTAAAGTTCTTTATTAAAGAAGAACTTTGGAACTTTTTACCTCTACCCAGTACAAAATGGCAGCTTATTGGAATTAAGTAAAACTTCATTTAGGCAAAACATGAACATCCACATTCAGGTGGTAAATACCCCCAATAGAAAAACGCATTTCTAACTAACTCAAACCTGTTTTACAGTTATTACCTGCTGTAGGGTAGGCTTCCCTTATCTTTTTTGAGGAAGTCCAGAATCAGGTTCAGTTTCTGGTTGGAATCAACAAAGTTAAGACGTGTTTTTGAGATACTGTACGTTGAAATGGAGAGTTTAAGTGAACAAGAGCGTGTTATGATCATGATGATGCGAGGCTACGGAGACCGGGTGTGATCTTATGATGAAATAAGGAATATATTTAATGACACTTATCCTAATCGAAACCCAGTATCTAAATCAGGAGTTCAAAAACTATCCAACGTTTCCAGGAAACAGGCAGCGTTTAAAGACCGCCCCAAACGAAGCATTGTCACTTGACGTTTTACAGTCTGTTGTAGAAGATCTTCATGCCTCATCGAGAAATGTTTACTTAATTTTAGGTGTACATCTCAAACATCAGTTTGTAGAGTTTTGCATGGCGGTGGTTTTAAAGCGTACAAAATTCGTTTAGTTCAAGAGCTAAGTGAGGACGGTTTTGCTCGTGGATTAGAATATTGTAAACTGATGATGAGGAACATTGATAACAATACAATTAGAATGAACAAATTGCTTTCTCAGATGAAACAACTTTCATGTTAAACAGTAACGTTAACAGACACAATTGTCGTTATTTTGCTGATGTTAACCCTCGTTGGATGAGAGAGCAACACACCCAGCACCGTGAAAAATTAAACGTTTGGCTTTGAATTGTGAGCGACCAGTTTGTTGGGGCCTTTTTATTGATGGCAAATGCCGAGGTATACCAGGAAAGTCAGATTTATTTAGCTATCCAAGAAGCAACCAACAACTGTAATCAAGTTTGTCCTACATGTCCGCGAGTATTTAAACAATATTTTTCCCAATCGCTGAATAGTCAGAAGAGAAAGTATCGAGTGGCTACCAAGATCGCTAGATCTATCTCCATTGGACTACTTTGTGTGGTGTCACATTAAAAACAACGTGTATGAAATGAAACCCCATTGCATTAATGACCTTAAGGACAGAGTAGTAGGGCAAATTCAAAAAATCCCTCGTGAATCGATACAGCGTGCCGTTTCAAGACAGGCTTGGACATTGTCAAACAGTCCTGGGGCAGCAGTTTGAACACCTGTTATAAAAAACAGAGGTTAGTAAGTTTAAGCCATTTTACTGTATAATGTAATTGTAATTAATTACTAGTGCTATTGTAATACAAATTATTAATACACTCTACAAAGAAGTTTATTTCATTAGCTGTTGATTTGATCTATTTCAAAAATTCATTGTTTTCAATTAACAGTAAATTTCCTAAGTATTAGAACCAGGTTCTGAAAATTTAAATTAGCTGCGATTTTGTACCGGGTTGAGATAGAAAACTCTAGTTTCCACTGATCTTCTTCTTTAATCAATACCTTTAAAATGAGGGGTCACTTAATGGGTCTTTACATTTAAAAACTTTGTGCTGCCCCCTAAAATTACCATTTTGTCGAAATGGGAAAAGTTGTAATAGTGACTAAAAAGTTAACTTTTATTTCCTAGAAAGGTGTCCTGAGTTTCATTTGTTCATCTTTACCCATTTCAAATTTGTCAGGGTGTATTTATATGTTTACCTCTCACTGTATATATCAACATCTTCCATGGCCAAAGAGTTTACCTTTTATATAAACAACATTTATCTACTACCGTACCTGTTTTGCCAGTTAATGAATAATGTTCAGATAAATAATATTTTGCTATTTAGCCATTGAAATCTACTACATTCCAGAAAACATCATTCATAATCACAATAATAATATAATAATAATAATAATAATATCAATAATATGTCACATTTATTTGCTTTGCCATTTAGCTAACAACGGATACTTTTATGAAAATATAAATCATACATCAGAATAAAAAAATAAGTTATAAAAAAAAGTGCCTGTAAAACACATATTATGAGCAATATTATAAATAACCCAAATACGTTAATTAGTAAATAAGTTATTAAATAAGAAAATTAGTACTAACGCTAAAGCGGTATGTTATTTTGGCCAAGTATGCATTGTTAGTCTCTAAAAATGATACCATTGTTATTAAAATGTGAATTAATATATAATTGTATTTACACATTAAATAGTTACATATAATTATGACTAACTGGATGTAGTTATCAAGTTAAATTTTAAGGTTTTGAAAGTTTAAATCGTATTTACCTTTCTCTAGTTTTGATTTTAATCAAGGTATTATAACTTAGAGTATTTTTAAAATAATAAACATGTATGAATGCAGAGGATCTTTTTGTATAGAACTGGAAACCTCATTATCGTCCGCTCCGTTAGTTATTTGTATTTACTGTGACTACTGGAATATTTTAAAAAAACGTAATGTTTAAAAAAAAAACTGTAGATCAGGTAAAACCAGCTATAGTGTTAGTGGAAAATCACGCTTAAGAGAGTGCGATTAGAAAGGTGTAAAACAGATAATTTTAACAAGAAAGTAAACAAGAAATAAACTGATGTATTGTTGATATCTGTAAACAAATTAAATAATTTTAGAATTATAAAATTTGATGATTAGAACTTAAAAACTAATGAATTTAAAAAAATTAAACCATTTGAACAACGAATAAAACATATTAAAAACAATTTTACCATACAATTTTAAGACTTCTAGATTATTAAAATTACTTATACATCGGTTGTTCCACGAACCACATAGTCTAAGATTTTATTGAAACCATTACATACAAATTATATTTGCTCTGATAATTAAGTTAACTTAATAAATCAGCTTATTTTGTTCAATTTATGTATATGATTTGTTTTAAATAAATTATAATATTATAGTACGATTTATTGTTTTTGTGTATAGGCGATTATTCTGTAAGCAAGACTAAGAAAGAAAATCTGTATGAAGTAGAGTGAAGTGGCAAGCACGCCATAGTTTAAAGTAAACATTATTCATTTTTAAATGAATAAAGTTTATTTAATATAATCAAAAATAACTTTAGATATGTTTAATTATATTAAATTAAGTTCGACTTGTCGTACACATGTTAACTGGATACGGACACATGTGTATATTTATTTTGTCCTACGAAATTTGCACATTTCAATAACAGCCAAATAAACTTACAGTACATAAATATTTACACAGATTCACGTTATTTTAGAATTTTAAATGATCAATGCATACACGAAAGTTATAAATAACTTGTCTATCGATCTAATCAAACAAATAATTTATGTTTATTTATTGTTTTCATTTCATTTCATTTTTATAAAAGCCAAAAGACATTTTCATGCACAGGCTACGTCCAATATAAATTAACATTTTTATATATTACAATAATTGATAAACATATATATTCATAATTCAAATAGAATAATTAGTATAAATACTACAACATATAACAATTTTATACCAATCACCACACGAACAATTAAAAACATATAAGTTTTTTTTTTTTTTTTTTTTTTTTTCTTTATTAACTACAACTAAGATACAATCTTATCTAGTAGCTTATTTTGCATAACTAATACACATTTTTAAAAGTCACTCCAATGAGTGACTTCACTACATTAACACTCGCTTCATTCGGCTGATCCACAACACATCACTGC
This sequence comes from Philaenus spumarius, assembly GCA_018207615.1. Lineage (NCBI taxonomy): Eukaryota > Metazoa > Arthropoda > Insecta > Hemiptera > Aphrophoridae > Philaenus > Philaenus spumarius. The sequence continues at coordinate 42,837 of JAGFPH010002806.1, forward strand.
ACTAGGTCCAGCGGTTTTGTCCTTTTCAGTCTCCCCACCGTGTCTCGGCTCTGTAGCATCTTGAGGACATCAGAATTAACATGATTTTGGAGCCTATGTTCATGCTTCCATGCAGCACCCTTTATGGCATTGATGACCATATCCATCTTGAGGTCTCTATGCAAGTCATCGTTGCGCACATACCACGGTGCATCAACGATGCTCCTAAGCACCCTATTCTGAAATGATTGAATCACTTTAACATTGGTCTTCTTGGTGCACCCCCAGAGCTGCAGTCCATACATCCAAACTGGTTTTAACACTTGCTTGTATAAAAGCAGCTTGTTTGATATTTCCAATCCGGACTTCCGTCCCAGTAGCCAGTACATACTTCTAAATTTCAGATTTAATTCTGTTCTTTTCATTTTGACATGGGGTTTCCAATTTAGCCTTGCGTCTAAAGTCATCCCCAGGTACTTTGCATGTAGCTTAGATGGAACTACTTGTGAATTTATATGAATTGGAACATTGATCAATTTATTGTTTGTAAAGTTTATGTGAGTGGATTTTGACTCATTTAATTTCAACCGCCACTTTTTCATCCAAGTGCTAATGTTATTAATACTTCTCTGTAGCTTCATTGAAGCCTCCTCGACCGTGGCTCCAACGGCCAACACAGCAGTATCGTCAGCAAAAGTTGCCATTGTTGTGTTTTCATTAACAGGGATGTCTCTTGTGTATAGTAGGTACAGGATAGGACCAAGTACGCTACCCTGTGGGACTCCTGCAGATATTGTCTTTATTTCGGAATATTCATTGCCTTGTTTGACCCGAAACATCCTGTCCATCAAATAAGATTTTAATATCTGGTAGAACTGATCTGGGAGATCTCTTTGCAACTTAAAGAGCAACCCTTCATGCCAAACTTTGTCAAAAGCTTGGGAGATATCGAGGAAAACAGCCGAGCAGATCCTCTTGTTTTCAAGAGATTCTTCAATTATCCCAGTCACTCTATGCACCTGATCGATAGTTGAATGCTGGTTTCTGAAGCCGAATTGGTGAGTTGGAATCAGCTGATTTTCTTCTATGACAGGTTTCAAACGCCTAAGGAGCAGTTTCTCAAATAGCTTGGAGATTATTGGTAAGAGAGAGATTGGACGATATGATTTTCGATCACTTAAATCTTTCCCTGGTTTGGGTACCATTATTACCTCTGCGACCTTCCACTGACTTGGACAGAATTTAAGTCTAAAAGAAGCATTGATGAGGTGTAAAAGTTTCACAATAGCTTTTCCAGGCAAGGCTTTAAGTACTTGGCCTGTAATCAAATCATAGCCTGGGGCCTTCTTGATATTTAATAATTTAATTTCGTCCTTGAGTTCTTTCAGTGTCACCTGTTTTATAATCATGTTTCCACTACTATAGTTTACTGAAACACTCTCATCACAGGTTTGACCAGGATGTGGTTTAAATGTCTTTTCTAGATACTCTGCAAATATCTCCGCTTTTTCTTGATTACTCCTCGCCCATTTATGATTTTCTTTTCTGATTGGAGGCACTTGCATAACAGGCCTTTTAAGGCCTTTAGTGACTTTCCACAGTGAATAATCAGTATCTTTGCCTGGAGTTAAGCCCTGAAGATACGTGCTGACAGCTTCATTCTTTGACTCATCAATGACTTCCTTTAATTTGTTACTTAGTCGATTAAGCACCATCTTATCTTGTGGATATCGACTGATTTGCCATTTTTTACGAGCTTTTCTCTTTTCCCTTACTAATTGCCTAACTTCTAGTGGGATGTTCATGCTTTTAGCTGTTGTTCTACTCACTACAGGTGTATTGTTCTAAGCTGCCTGTTGTACATTTCTATTATACAGCTCAACTTCCTCTAGTAACTGTTCAGGGGTTTTAAGTGGCACCTGAGTTTCTATGCGATCTTCAAGGTCTTTTTGAAAACCCTCCCAATCAGTTTTGTAACTGGTTAACCTGGGGGGCAAAAGTTTCTCAACCAATGTTTTGCTTACAGTCATAACCACAGGAGAGTGGTCTGAACAAAGATCATGACTGTTTTCAACCTTCACATAGTTATCAGACAGTCCCTTAGTGATGAAAAAATCAATAAGGTCAGGCGTTTTCATGTTATCTGTTGGCCAATAAGTCGGCTCTCCAGATGAATGAAAGTCACAATTTTCCCTCCTACCTGCTTCAAAAAGCTCTTTCCCTCTCGTAGATATTATTCTTGAGCCCCAGAATGGATGCTTCGCATTGAAGTCTCCTCCAATAATAAAATGGCTACCAGATGATTTAAACAGGTCAGTAAAGTCACTCTTCCTTAAAGTATGTCTAGGCGGACAATAAATAGACGATATTCTGTATACTCTGTTTCTTGTCGACACACTTACTGTGGTTACCTGCATGGATTCATATTGAGTCTTCATCAGTTCGTAGTGCTCAATTGATTCTCTTATGATCACCGCAGAACCACCTCTAGCTTTATTAGAAGGGTGAGGAGTATGATATACTGAATAGCCACGTACTTTAAGAAACGATTTACATATAAGTTAACAAATAATTTAAAACACAATTACACAAAGATAATAAATCGTAACTATTAAAGCAATAAGCAATAAACTTTAAAATTAAACTAAAAATATAATATTCATAATTTAAATAGAATAGTTGATTTAAATACTACAACATATAACAATTTTATACCAATCTCGTTTTGAACAATTAAAAACATATAACAAATAATTTAAAACAATCATATAAACTACAACTAACATTTAATTTAAAATTGGAGAATACATCCATGATTTCAATGCCGGCTACAGTTTGTTGCTGAACTCATCCACAGAGTAGAAAGATCTAGACAAAATTAGCTGTCTACGGCTTTTTTTAAAGGGTAAAAATGCTGCAAATTTTTAATGCTCTGTGGGAGCTTATTTATCAGTCTAGCACCAGCTTGTGCAGGAAGTTTGCTGTATAGAATTAGTCTGTGCTGTCTAGCACGATAATTATTAGCTTGCCTGGTACTATAACTGTGTATATCTTTATTTTGGATATGATCACATTTAAATTTAAAGTAGAGTATCACCTCAAATATATATATACTCGGAAGTGTAAGAACTCCAAGATCTTTAAAAGCAACCCTACATGACTCAGCTTTTTTAAGACCTGCCATAAGCCGTATAGCTTTTTTTCTGCAAGACAAAAACCCTTTGCATATTCCGAACTGACGAATCTCCCCAGAGAAGAATTCCACAGATCAGATATGGATATACAAGACCATAGTAAGCTGTTAATAAAATAGTAGGATTGCAGTATAATTTCAAATTTCTAAGTATAAATATTCCTTTACTAATTTTTGCGCAAATATGTGCAATGTGATCAACCCAAGTCAACTTATTATCAATACAAAAGCCCAAAAACTTTGCACCATTAACCTCTTCAAGTACACTATCATCCAACATAACACTTGGTGTCTTATTTGAACTATGTTTCAAGTTAAAAAACATGTACTTTGTCTTATTAGAATTTATTGTCAAATTATTTTTGGCAAAGTATTGGCTGGCCGCATTGACTTGTAGAAAAGCCTTATGCTCTAAATTTTGAATTGACTCTGCTTGGAAACTCAAAGTTGTATCATCAGCAAATTGAACTATGCTGTCTGCATGCACCGCTGATGATAAGTCATTGATATAGATTAAAAAGAGCACCGTTCCGAGAACTGATCCTTGGGGGACCCTATTTCTCAGCTGGGTTAGTTTTGACAGCCTCTCTGCAACATTTACTCGTTGTGTTCTATTATAAAGAAATGATTTTAGCCACATAATCGGTACTCCTCTAATACCAATTGCTTCACACTTGTCCAATAATAATTCATGATCCACACAATCAAAGGCTTTGGAGAGGTCCAGAAAAATACTCATGACATTTCTTTTCTTTTCTAAACTTTCCAATATACGTTTTAAATTATACTATTAGAATAACTATGTTGTGGTAGACCTATTTATTTGTGAAACCAGTTAATTTATAAATTAGTACATAATATAAATTTCAAAGTAATTTTAATGTTTTTAACTTTACGGAAATAAAAAGCTGAAGGCTTAAATTGTGAAATTTCTAAAATTAGGTTTTTAGCGAATTTTCATAGGAAAATGAGCTATTGCAGTGGCCCTTATGGTAAGACCCAAGGTCGGGAGTAGCAAATGAGCACCGATCATGGTCCCCAGAACACGTTTTGGGGTGTCATTAAAATTCATATATATATATATATATATATGTATATATGTGTTCGCCCTCTAGTGGCCGCATTTTAAGTCCGATTTGGTCCAAATTTGGTACACGTGTTGGTTGTCTATGTCGCTCGGACGAGTTCGTTAGGCAAAAAAATCCAACTACCGGAAGTAGGTGTTTTGACCGGAAGTAACTTGTTTTTAGATTTTTACTACGAGATTAAACATTTTTTAGAGTTTTTTCTAAAAATATAAATGTAGGATGTTATTCTGCACATTTTGTTTTTTTACGCGACCGTTTAGCTCGCTTAGTTCCCCCAAAATCGACCAAAACGTAAAATACCATAAAAGTACCCGGTTCGAAGTCAAGTGGTGCAAACTCGCGAGGCCACTAGGAGGAAACAAATTCTACTAATTTATATTGCGTACACAGACAGCTGTTCAACGCCTTCGTAAGTAGACCTATTTCCCAAATTGTTGGTTGAAACCCTACAACATAGGCATATAAACTTAATTTTGGAAATTTGCTCAACTCACGTCAGCGGTCCAGCTGCGTGGTCGAATTATTTAATTTCTTGTCTGTCTACACAAAACTATCATTTGCATGTAGAGGACTTTTCAGAGGCTAAATCAAATTATTGCAGGGTTTATATAGTTATGTTTTAATACATTTGTGTATTCTGTACAAATGCAAAAATTTTAAGAATATTTTAATAAATAGCTCATTCATTTCATCAGCAAAATTTACGTTGTGAAAAGCCTACTCGATTTCACAAATGAACAACAAATTTTGAGGAAACTAAACAAATTTAATCTCGAATTGTTCACTAGTAACAAACAATTTGATTGTTACCTTTTCACTACAAGCAAATTTTAATTGAAACCGTAAAAAATAAGTATGTCATTACTCAAATAAAAATTAGCCAAATACACAATTCATTGCGTGCCTCGCACGCTAAGACCACGATTCTAAAAAATCGTGATTTTTAGATAAATTACTTATATATTATATTGTTTTATTTTTTTATTTTGTCTATTTTAGCTTCTTAAGTAGGGCCTACTGTATTCTAATTTTATATTTCAAGTTGTTTTGCTTAGTTTGTTGCTTTATTTTTCTTTTTTGTCTAAATCTTGTTTTTGTTTGTTTTGTCATTTTAATAAAATTAATGTAGGCCCTAAAACCTTTTCTATTTTTTTTTTAATTTACTGTAACGTATACTGTTATTTATATGCAGCCAAAAGTTTACAAAATAGACATTTGGAAAAGTATATGGCAAGGCACAACTGTCGACTCAGGATTCACAGGTTCAATAATTTGGTGTTCAACGTTTGAATGAAGTCTACTAAGTTTAGAATATGTGATGCTGAAGAAAATGTGTTGTTCCATTCTTTGAAGGGTACAATATTTGAATTTATTCAGGCCTAGCCTAGGGTTAGTAATACGTAAAAAATAATTGTAGTCCCTTTGTAGTTTTAAATTTTATTACTTACACAATATATTTCTGAATTTAGGCCTATATAACATGAAATTTTTATTATTTGTGTTCATTTTATTACTTTTTTAATGCTTCTTTCTTATAAATCCAGTTCATTTTACTATAAACTATGCTCCACATTTAAGCTTTGTTTTTGTATTTTGGTCTAATTACTGTATAAATTATGACTAAAATACAAAACAAACAAAAAAATGTTATAAACTAGTATTGTTCATTCTTAATACACTAATTGATGAAATCTCCTAAAAATGCTCATTTTGCATACATTTTAGGATTTATTTTATAAATAATTGGTATGTATATTTTGATTTATTTTAATCAACATGTAAGGACAAGAAACCTAATAAGTTTGAAGCACAAAACACATTCCAACCCATCCCTGCAGGAAGCTTCTTCCTCTCAAATTTCTGTAAATTGATATTGGTAGAAGAAAATACAAAATATTCACATTTCTTCCTAAAGAGTCGTAGATAACAAAATTAGAAATTAGTCCTGTTATAACTATTCACGACTAAATAAAATCAAAATTTAAAGACAACATGGTATTTTGATATTTGAGGTGATATTACATTATAGGCACGTTTCTGTCTATGAACGGAATTAAATTGGTTAGCATATTTTCTTCACCTCGAATATTAGCCTAAACCCCTAAAACTTCATAATATAAGTAAATTAATTATTTGATTATTAGGTTCTCCTAATTAAAGAAAACCTGTCCAAAATTTGCTTAATGCGTAATGTAAGAATTTTAACAATAAAACTCGAACTAAAGTCGTGTTATATAATAAACTGTATAAGAACTATCGGTGAGAGGTTGTGAGAAAATATATTATTAGCGAATTTCCATAGGAAAAATGAGCTATTGCAGTGGCTCTTATGGTAAGACCCAAAGTCAGGAGTAGCAAATGAGCACCGATCATGGTCCCCAGAACACGTTTTGGGGTGTCATTAAAAATTGTATATATATATATATATACAGGGTGTATAAAAAAACCTTTCAGGAATTTGGGCTATGATTCCTCATACAAAAAGAAAGAAAAAGTTCATAAGGTTCAAAAACGCTTCGTTTTAGAGATATAGGCCATTTTGTTTTTTGTACAAAATAATTTATATCTACCGAACGGTTTGAGTGATTGAGTTCAAACTTGGCACGAAGTTTAACCTAACAACGATATATCTCAAGAAAAATAAGCGATTCAATTTATTCATGAGTTTCAAAATGGCGGCTGTTTGAAAATTTCAAACCTAAATTACTCAAAAACTGTACATTTTAACAAGAAATGTCAAGGCACCTTTTTTGTAGCCCTTTTGATTCCCTATCGGATAGTGTAACTGTCAAAACAATCGGATGAAGGATAATAGCTAAGCTAAAGATAACGACAGCAAATGAGCAAACAACGTTGTAGTATTTTAGTATCGTAGTATTGTACGATGCCGGGTTGAACAGATCAATTATTACACATAACCTATTATCATTCATCCGATTGCTTTGGCAGTTACACCATCCGATAGGGAATCAAAAAGGCTACAAAAAAGGTGTCTTGACATTGTTTGTAAAAATGTACAGTTTTTGAGTAATTTAGGTTTAGAATTTTCAAACAGCCGCCATTTTAAAACGCATTATTGAATTTAATCTTTTATTTTTCTTGAGATATATAATTGTGAGGTTAAACTTCATGCCAAGTTTGAGCTCAATCAGTCAAACTGTTCTCTAGATATGAATTATTTTGCACAAAAAACAAAATGGCGGATATCTGGAAAACGAAGCCGTTTCGGACCTATGTTTATATGAACTTTTTTCTTCCTCATATACAAAAGTATGAGGAATCATATCCCAAAGTCCTTAAAGGGTTTTTTTATACACTCTGTATATATGTATATATTTATGTATGTATGTGTACGCACTCTAACGAACGCATTTTACGTCCGATTTGATCCAAATTTGTTACACACGTTGTTTTTTTAAGTCGCTTGGACGAGTTCATTAGCAAAAAAAAAAAAAAAGAAGGCCGGAAGTAGACCAAGCTTTTGACTGGAAGTAACATGCATTTTACGTCCGATTTGGTCCAAATTTGTTACACACGTTGGTTTTATAAGTCGCTTGGACAAGTTCGTTAGAAAAAAAATTGACCGGAAGTAGACCAAATTTTTGACCGGAAGTATAATGTATTTAAGTGTGCGCACTCTAACGGACGCATTTTATGTCCGATTTGGTCCAAATTTGGTACGCAGGTTAAGTCACTTGGACGAATTCGTTAGCAAAAAAAAATTGACCGGAAGTAGACCAAATTTTTGACTGAAAGTAAATTTTTTTTGTGATTTTTCGTTACTAGAAATAAACTTTTTTGAAATTTTCTTTAAAAAAATAGACATATGAAATAATTCTGCACATGTTGTTTTTAACACGACTTTATAGCCCATCTGGTTCCCCCAAAAACAATCAAAACGTAAAATACCGTAAAAATATCAGAATTAAATCCACGGCTTTTACCTTGGTGACCGATGGCAATATATTCGGTACATGCTGGCAGCAGCTGCGTGAGTTGATCAATTTCCCAAAATAGTTGTTTGAAACCCAAAAACATATATAAATTTAATTTTGGAAATTCGCTTAACTCACGTCAGCGGTTCAGCTGCGTGGTCGAATTATTTGATTAGTTTCCTGGTTTAACAAATTTTATTTATATTATATATAAATACATAACATGCTATTTTATATATAATTGAAATATGTGTTGATGTAGCCTATGTTTTAATACCCACGTGGTTTTATTTTTATACTCATATGTAGTATTGAGTTTATTTTGCATTATTGAAGTAAATTCAAATTTTAGCAATAAACTTTTACTCTATCAAAGTAAAAAATATCTATTATTATATCCATACATTTAGTTTATAATCAGACTTAATATGACATCAATTATCTCTCTCTCTAAATTCATATAACGTTCTATGAAATAAACTAAGAACGTTATATTCTCTCATTCCCGAAATAAATAATACTAACTAACGCATGATATTCTACTTACAAAAATTCTTATGAACATTAGAGACCACAATTTGATTTTTGTATGTTTATTTATTACTTATTTAAGTACTTACACAATAATATAATAAAATATTAGACTACTTTATGGAAGTGGGGTTGATAGGATTTAAATTTATCAGTAAGATACAAAGTAACATAACTACAAAGAGTAATCCGACGAAATAGTTACTGAATTACCAAACTGTGCATTATTAAATTTATCCAATTCAGCAAGCATCTCTGCTAGTTTAATTTACTTTGAGTGAATTCTGTAACACAAAGAATGTACAATTCACTAACGGCAAAAAAAATACTACGTTGAATTTATACTATACAATCCTAATTTACTGTATTAGTAGAGATTGTATTTACCATTTTATGTGTTGTATATTTTCAAAAATGATATTTACTCATCAATACTAACTTTATTTGTATAATTTTTGTTTTATTATGCATATCACACCTAAACGCATATCAAGCTTTTCTCTCTTTTTAAGAAAAAAAAATTTAAAAAAATAGAAAACAATAAAATTATATATTTAAAACATTTTATGTTTTTAGTTTAAAACTACGGGTATTTGGTTTTTCTTTGCTTTTGTTTCTTTTGCTTATAATGATATGAAAATAGTTCTTTTGAAACTTCTTCAACGAAGAGTTTTTAAACTGAGTTATTATCGCAATTGCTAACAAATTTTTACATCACGTATCTTATTTTCATATTATAATATTACTATAACACTACAACATTAGTTATCTTTAAATAAACACGTCCTATAATATACTGCGACTTTAGTGGATGGTATCATGTGTGATGACTAAATAAATTACAAAAAAATCAAGTAATAGTTGTTGAAATAGGAAATATCGCTATAGGCTAGTTTGTTGCGTAAATTAAACTTTATTTCACAAACCAGAAATATTTTTAATTTCTGTTTTAACTTTTTTTAAACTTATAACAAGAAAAGCAAAAAAAAAAACAAAACAAACAATGTTATTAATATTGTTGTTATTAATGAGTTTTAAGAAAGCTCCTAAAACAAAGAAAAAATATAAATTAATTGGTTATACATTGTTATTTTAAACAAATACATATCTTGAAATTTATTAGCATTTGTAAACACACATTATAAAAAAATTGAATATTTCTTCAATATGATGAGATTAAATCAGAATGGGTGAAAAAATAAATTTTTTAAGATTATATTTTCAATTTAAATTGAGTATTACTTTTGATTAAACTTTCCTGATAAAGTTCTCGTATCAGATCTCATTTTAACTTGAAATGCTTCAAAACTACCTTTTACTTAATCTCTATTCTTTTAATTCGTTAGAGTTTGTAAGATCAATACTATATTTTATTTGATCGTTTTAAACTGATGTAGTAGCTAAAGTAAATATGCCTTCAATATTACAAACACAAGTTTTGAATAAACTAAATAAAAAAACTACGAATATTAAGGATATATTTTCAAACTAAATTTTGTTCAAATATCGAAATTTGGGATTTTAAAATGATTTTTAAATAAGAATAAAAGATAGCATGCTATAGTTTGATATATTATTATTAGATTGAATTCAGTTAGCTATTAAATGACAGTTACATTAACATAACCTCGAGTAAACTGTATTATAATAGTTACAAACCATATTATGCATCTATAACATAGTATTGAAAACTAAGATTCGTTTAAAAATAAAAGTGCCAATACAAATTACAAAAGGCTGCCATATATATTCTAAAACCAATAACTTTATATATTTACACATATAATAGTAATTTCCATTAGTTAGTCAATTATCCGTAGCAATAACTATAAGCAAAAGTATAACACAATGAAATGGCATTAGTTTCTATTGGTTAGTAGTTGATCAAAATATAGACTTCCATTTTTTGAACAGATCTAGTTAAGTTAATGTTTTAACTCTTTATAATTGAGTTTAAGTTTTAATTTCATACAACAACTCTGACATACTAACAAACAACATCCCATTTCATTTATATAAATGAGAGTCGGTTCTTGACAACTTCCAATGTTCAGGCGAGCGTAATACGAGTACGTAGTAATGAACTAGAGCTTGAATTCTATAAAGCCAGTTTGAATGTAGTGTACAACATTATGTAATTTTAAACAGTTGGCTGGTCTTTTTAAATGATTTAATAAAGTTGATTAAATAGTGCGCATAACAAATGAAGTAAATTAAACTAAATTAAAAACATGTTTCTTCCTTTTTACAATTTGTATGTCACCAATAGAAATATGAAATAATGTTTGTATTAAATGATTATTAAATGTATTTGTAAATATTTAAATTGAATGACGTTATGGTCATCATATTCTTGGTATGAGTATTTATATAAACATTAATAAATATCGTGAGCCATTACTATGGAAAATCTAAATATGTTTGTTTCTATTTAGTAAAATAACGTTTGTAACCAATGTAAAGTTAGTGGTACATTTCGAGAACATTCTCCAGATACAATTTATACAAAATTTGAATACAATTAGGTACAAAAAGTATTTTTAAATTCATTATGTGACGGTTTCGAGTGTCCACCTTTTGAGGGTTACCCCCAGCCAAACCAAAATCTACTACCCAGCCGCAGGAGCCGATGTTCCAAAAGTATTCATTCATTCACGAAAGCTAATCGACAATGTTGCCAGATACACCAAAATCTACATAGACAGGTTTCGTAAATAATTTTCTATGATAAATACTTGACTATTATTTCTTACATTGCACCAACATAAAAATCGTTAAATCTTAATCTTTGTGTCAGTTTTAGTTAAGACAATGGAAGGAGCTTAATATATAAATCTTTCGCCAGTAAGTAGGTTCGAACCTGTGCAAACGGGGTAAGTGGCTCTACTGTAACATGTGGTTTAACTTCTCGGACACTCTACTACCTATTATTAGAGTTAGCAATATACCTTGTTGTAAGGAAGGTGGCCTAACAACTGAGATGTTATGTAGATAAATGAAGATATTTTGAATGATTATTATACATAAACAAAATATTTATAATAATATAAAGATTCTAAATTTACCGTTAAATAAGACTAACTACTGTTGTTACTGTAAAATTTGTGTGACTAATTTTATTATTTTACTAAATTATATTATCTCTAAGAATGCCTCAGACTTACGACCTAGTTTTACCTGGTTCCGGTTCCTGCATACCTCCTCTTATCTTACTTTGCAAAACATCGTTTGCTTTATTCCCGCGTGAGAAACTCAATATTAAAATAACGCTAAACAATGATTCTAATAGTTAAACAAAAACCTACACAATTTTTAGGTTTATCATATCTTTTGAGCCGGTTACTGAGCGATCGTCTTAGTTTGCTAAACTCCAAAACTCAAAACTGTACCGACTTTGTTTTTAGCCAAATAGATTTAAAAATATTATGTAATACAAAAGGGAAAACCTTTTAATATTCCTTCGAATCTCTCCCCTGTCAGTTTGACCTCTAACAATGTAAACAAATTTTGTAAGTAGGTTGTAGCCAGTTCGCCTTAACTGGTTGGCTTACAATGTCATTTGTTTACTCTGATGACAATGAATGTGTCTGACGAAAACTGTAAACAACTAAGATTGCTCTAAATACAAAGAGGATTAGTGTTTGAATAAAAGCAATTAATTAGATTACAAATAAGTATTTGCTTGATAGGAGGTCATGTGTGTATGGTTTATGATACTCATTTTAACAAAAGCGTATTTTTATTAAATATTCTAAATAAATTTGTTTATTTTTGTAAAGAGAACGTAATGTATATAATGCATTTATAGTACCTTAGTTTTGGAAAAAGTGTTCCTATTATTTATATCAATAAACATTTACTTTCTAGAATAACATTTGTATACTAAAATTGTTATATTTATTATTACATTATGTATATTATAAACAAGCAACATTAAACTTCATAACACTAGCAATATTTTGTAAAATCAATTTCATGCTTCGTGAATCATTTAAAGTAAGAATTTATTTTGCTTTGTACCATATAACAGTAACACTTCAATGAACACTTTTTCACACTGTGAGCTTATATATTGAAACTTATTTTTCTCAAAATATAACAAAAACCTTCACATAAAGTTCATCAAAACTTTTAATCATCCAAGAATAATGGAAAATGCTTTTCAAGAGAAATAATATATATTTACATTTCATTTCAACAATGGGGCAGAAATATATAAGCCCTTACACTGTATCTTACGCCGTAGTTGAAATTTATTGTAGTTTTGAAATAGATACTACACAAATACCTAGTTACCCATGGTAAATAGCAGCTCCCGTAGAGAGATTTTATTTGTATAAATGTATTACAGAAGGAAATCGAAAAGGAAATGAGAAATTTAAAATGCGATAAGTTATCAAAACCATGAAAACAATCTCCAAAGTCGTTTGTGTACTAAGAAACAGCTGTAACAAATACAACAGCTGTAACAAACACGTAACACGTGTTGTAGGATATAGCTCTTTTAAGCGAAATAAGATTCTTTTATCTGTAATGTCTTCTGGATTTAGGTGATTTGGGTTGTAAATAGGGGCTGTTCGAATGAAATACATACTTTAAGTCTTTACGAAATAATAGAAATAAAGCAAATAAAACCATTTTAAGTAGGACTCAAAATTTTTCAGTTATACATATTACTATTTAACCTGATGTTTGTACATATTAAATCAACAAATAGATTATTTATTTTCAGTCTACTTAGTAATGAAACAATCATCAGACACTCTAAGCTTATTTGTTGTCTTTATTAGTTTTCAAATTTGTTATTAAATATCAACGTTAAAACAATTTGCCTTAACACTCAGCTAAATTTTGAAATTGTAAAGACATTTTTATATAACATTAACAAACATGTTACAAATTTAAAATAGAAAGTGATATAAATTTCAAATTATTAGTTTTAAATCTTATAGGGGAGAATGAATTTACTCTAGACATTAAAAGAGTTTTGGTCTAAGAGAATTATTTTTAAACTAATTAAATTATAACTATTTACTTTAACTTTTGTTTGAACTTTTATGATACAACACCTTTTTAAGAGTTATTTAAAATTGCGTTTGATTTAATTACAAATTCACCCCTTCATTTATTTCCTTGAACTTAAATTCTCAACTCCGGTTTGCAGTATCTCTATACATTTGTATATTATGTGTTGAAAAGAAATTAATTTGTACTTCAAAGCTTGAGAACCTTCCCTGGACCATTCAACTTTACTGAATGTTAGTAAGTAGCTCCCACATAATGCCAGATATCACGTTATAATATTATAAATCACTTTAGGTATACATTTCCAAATACATTCCTTCATTGTACACGTATACATTTCGAGGAAATATTTTAAATTCCATATTATTTCTAAACAAATATTTAATGGTGAAACGTTAAATTTAATGAATTTCAGTTGGTGTGGTGTACTAGATGATGTATCTGGTTTTCCTGATTCTACAGTCAAATGACAAAAGTTACATCTTCCATGGCATTATAATTCTAATTATGCTAATTATAATGTATTAATTAATTCAAGACTATTTTCAAGGACTTCAACTTAACCCATCGTAAGAGTGATGCAAATTATTAGGCCATGGAACAATCAAATGTAATAAGTAATACCTAGGACTTAACCTAATCTTTCCTAAGTTCATCACCGTTGTAGACCATGGTCAATCAAATAGTGAATTCTAGGCCTAGTATCTAAAACTAACTTACCCTATCTTTGGTCACGTTTGTAAACTTGGAATTGTTTACGTACGGCCTTTGCAAAGAGGACTTACGAGCCTGTGTGTACAAACATCCAAACTACCATCATCACAGCTCGGTTAAACCATCCATTATACTGTTTACCTTCATCCGTAAGCAACGAGAATGCACGTGCTTTGTGTAGGAACATTAAAACTAACCATAAGCCAAGAATAACATGGTTACAATTGGTGGGCAATTTTTACAATTGACGGCTTAACCAATCGGAAACGGACGATGCTTGGGTCTAGCAATAAAAAGGCGGATGACGTTAGGGCTGCTTGTAGCCGTTAGGGAATTCCCTACATGCTGCTAACGCTCCTCCCAGTGATGCTTGCGGAGCGTCTCTGTCCGTTTACGGTACTTGAGTGTGTAACTTGCCCTTCAGGTGAAGTGAGAGCATCACTCTTGTGCCTGTGTTTGGTTCAGAGTGACTTCCAAGTGGGGGGGGGGGGGGGGGAGGGGGGGTGGGGGGGGGGGGGGGAGAAGGTGATTTAGTGGGTATGGCGAGTCCCACACAGGTCTGCATAAATGCATTCCACCCCTAACAAAAAAAAAAAAAAAAAAAAAAAAAATATATCGACCTCCAATTAGGTAAACAGTGGAGACGAAGAGAAAACGATTGTGGAAACACAATTTCAAGATGACAAGCAGCAAGCTGCAGAAAAGCAAGCGCGGTAAAGGGGTGAAAGAGAAAATGTTCAGTGTTTTGGGAATGGGTCTGATTGGTCTAGTGACAGGGCCAAGTGGTCCGCTTTGATTATTTGAGGGTGGGGAAGGGGCGAGCTTAGTTCTGATTGGTCATTTTGTGGGAAGGGGTACACCTTAGCTCTAAATGGTAGATTGAAAAAGGTGGGGGTAAACAATATTGATCTCTGATTGGGTGAGATAAAGGATCCCCGGCTCTACTGAATTTCGTAGGATTTCAGTTAAGAATACAAACAATAAAATTAGTTATATTAATATATTTTACATATAAATTCAATTTGCATAATTTAATTAAAATCATGAATGTTTGCATAAAATGATTTGATAGGATTTACATTTTAATTACAAAAAGTAAATTATTCTAACCACAAACACACGTGGCAAAGCCCTCCAAACTAAATCAAATAGTACGGTATTATATATAAATACAAATTAATTAATACCCCGTTACATTTTATTTCACCGTGATTCTGTATTTGGTGTATTTCATCATAGTTAAATATTCTTAACCAGTCACGTTTTGCATTAGTTTTAGGATAAGTAATTTATCGATAAATAGTAAATTTTAAATATTATTATTGTAATGTTCATTTGCATGTTCAGCTAAAGGCGATATTTGCACAGATAAGAAAGCTACATTGTTTCATTGCAACCTATTATCCTCTATTGCAATGCTTCTGGAAAATCAAAATACATAAGTAATCAGCGAGGACAAAATAATATAGTAAATAAAAATAACTGTATTTATAACAATAAATTTAA
>JAGFPH010002806.1:84238-105730 GCA_018207615.1 Philaenus spumarius
AACGATATAGCTCAAAAATTGCACACGGGCTTATGAGTGGGAGAAATTGCGCAAAAACCTGACATTTATAATGAAAAAATCATTTATCGGGAGGTTTCTATCAATTTTGTTCCTTGTTCCGGGGACTGTACCTGAAATAGCTTTGCACAGAATTGTAGGAAATTTAATTACCTTTCGAACGATATATCTCAAAAATTGCACACGGGCTTATGAGTGGGAGAAATTGCGCAAAAACCTGACATGGATAATAAAAAAATCATTTATCGGGAGTTTCCTATCAATTTTGTTTCTTGTTCCGGGGAATGTACCTGAATTACTTTTACACAGGATTGTAGTACATTTAATTACCTATGAAACGATATAGCTCAAAAATTGCACACGGGCTTATGAGTGGGAGAAATCGCGCAAAAGCCTGACATTTATAATGAAAAAATCATTTATCGGGAGGTTTCTATCAATTTTGTTCCTTGTTCCGGGGATTTTACCTGAAATACCTTTGCACAGGATTGTAGTAAATTTAATTACCTTTCGAACGATATATCTAGGGCTTATGGGTGGGAGTAATAATGCAATTTCCTCGCTCTAACTTTGCCATTTTGGTTTGAATCAAACAAACCGCCATTTTGTGTAAAATCGAAAAATGAAAATATCAGTGTCTGGGACATCCTACAAGGACCCTTCCACTAAAATTTCATCTATTTTTAAGCATATTTACTACCATTTTATCAAGGTGGGAAAAATCCATATACTTATACACCCTTAAATCCCTACCCAAAAACGATTAATGGGTATAACTCCGCCATTTTGAATCCGATCGAAAAAAAAAAGTTTATCTGAAGAATCCTACTAGGACCCTTTCACCAAAAAATCAGCAATTTTGAAGCATATTTACTACCACTTATAGATCCGGGAATAAAACAGATATATATATATATATATATATATATAAAGTAATTTTCAAATTGGGTCGAGTGTAATAGCTCTTATTTTCTTCAAAAATTCGGCTAATAATTATTGACTAAATAATACTCTCTAAATAATGCTATTCTTTAGATTACAGATAATCCTAATACACTATTCAACAAACCATAGTACAGTAGTTTCACTACTAGTTCCAAAGATGAACAAACAAACATTTTTGGTTTTGGACAATTAATTCATTATAATATCTTAAATAAACTATACCCTATCATATAATCTATAAAAACATTAGTTGGAATAACTTTCTAAAAAGGATACAAATAAATTAAGGCCACCATTACTTCGAAAGCTTTGTGGTAATGATTATTTTATATTATTTAGGCGACTTTATCATGTAAGGTTGAATTTTTATTTTTATGGTTTACCTTAAGATGTTTACAAATTTTAAACCATGCATGAATCGAATCAATCTATGCTTGGCTTGAGAGGTCTGACTTACAGCTTATTGATTGAAATAACTTCGGAGACGTTTAATAGTTTGTATTAAATGTATAATTAATAATAAAAGATAGTACATGACATATGATTAATTTGATAGCAAATTTTTTTTCTAAATTAATAACATTTATAATTTTTATTGAATTTATTGAACAAAGGTTACTCAATGATACTCAACATGATACTCAATAAAAATTGTTCTTAAGAAAAGTACAAATAATTTAATATACAATTTCTTAATGTTTAATTTATAAATTTGTCTCTTTATCTAAATTTTACTTTATGATAAGTTACTGAATCTACTATACTAACTTCACTACAATATTTTGATAATTATTATATTAAATTTAATGTATAATGTTGTTAAGGGAAACTGTACTAATTAATTACTAAACAGTCTTCTTAATATTTAATATATAAAACTTATTATTTATTAAAATAGGCTAACAACAAAATATAATATAAAATATTTGAAATTAAAAGTCTTTTTATTCAGTTAACATAATTCTTTACTTTAAAACCTTATCTGAAAAAGCAGTTTCTGACCTTTTAAATTGAATCAGAATCTCCTTTCAATTTTTTATGAGGTATTTTGTAAATTCTTGGCAGCTAATTCTTTATAAAGAAGACACGACCAAATTGCTTAGTTAGTTATATATATATTTTTTTTTTTTTTTTTTTTTTTTTTTTTTTTTTTTTTTTTTTTTTTGCTTTCCATGCCACTTTGGGCCTTTCGGCTAACGAGCATGTTTTTTTGGGTTTTTAATATTTTATGGTCCCCCGCGGGGTTTGAACCCGGGACGTCTTGCTTATGAGGCAAGTACCATAGCCGTTGAGCTATGACAGAGGACTGTTATATATATATATATATATATATATATATATATATTTCCATTTACTATCTGTATATGATTTTACTTTAATTATCTGGATATGACTTCATTTCTTTAATTGACCTCGAGATCTGTATTAACATAAATTAAAATTTTTTAATTTACTTACACATTTGTGATTTCCCATTTCACTCACTTTTAAACTGATACTATATTTTTTATTAATCATTTTATTTAACACTTTATTGAATTATTTTATTTATATTCGCACATTCACTGAACATTATTTATCCACTGGTTCCTGCATGATCTTTTCAATTGATGACTGATTTTAACTTGATGATCGATTTTCAGTTGATGCGTTATTCGACTTGATGATTGATTTAAAATTTTAGTATTTTAAGATGAAATGTAATTAGTTATGTAGATGATCAGTTTCTCGAGGAAGACCCCGATTTAATAATACACCCTGATTTCGTGTAACTTAATAGTTTACACGAGTGTTGCTAGTATCAGATGTAATCTGTTAACTAACTGTGTTTAGAGCAAATATTTCTTCTTAAGGGTCTGCTCCAGTAAACGAGAAAGCAACCGGAAACGCAAGCGCTTCTCTCCATAGTCCTATGTAAACAGTGCAATTTCTTGCAGCTGAGTGCTTTGACATTGCCTCATTTCAAACCATTTTAAATGAGTTACTCTTTTGTAATTGAGTGCTGAAAAAAAAAAATGCTTTATAAAATTGCGGATCCGGCTTGCATTTTATTTTTAATTATACATTTTTTATTGTGTAAAGAAAAAAGTTCAAACTTGGTACTTCAAAAATGTCAATTACTTGACAAATAAAAAAAAAAAACAATAAACTGAAAAACGGATGAGTATTGTGGCTGTGCTTAAAATGAGACTTTGCAAACAATTTTATGATAAAAAATAAACGAAATAAATGGTTTGAAATTTAACATTGCTCTTATGATATAAAAATCCAAGACGACCGTCACTACAGACCCTAAACTAACTTGCTTTGAATATTAGAATATTTTTTAAATTTGTTTTATTTTAACTTTTAATTGTTTAAGTCTTTTGGGATATTAATATCCACCAATACATCCCTGACAATGATTTACCATTGAGGTAACTTTATGTCTATGAAGAGCTTAACATTTTCTTTATAAACAGTAGTAACAACTACATTTACAAAACATCCGTAAGCAACATCTTTAAGAAATACATATTTTTTCTGATTTCTAATCCAATTATATGCACATATATATAAAAAACAGTTACAGTAATTTATTCATGCAAATTGATCCAAAAATATTTATTAAACTGCCTGTTTCTTTAAAATTGTACAAAACCCCTATATTTTAAAAGGGGTAAAACAACGGGGTTGAATCATAGATAGACTCAACAATCATATTTTAAATTCTGACCTTTTTAAATCGAAGACTTTTTGTGCCCTTATATAAGTGCAATGTCATTCTTTTTCTCAAACCTTGATTGAGATAAATCAATTTTGTATCTTTATATGTTTAACTAGTGGACCCGGCAATGCTTCGCTATTGCTTTATTTAATTTTAAGGGTAGTTATCAAATTTCATTCTTTTGACTTAAGTTATTGAATTGCAAATGGTGTTTATGTCAACAATTTATATAAACAATATTTTAAGCAGCATATATGTAAGTAAATAGATATGTAACAACCGATGTTTGGATTGAATTATAATACAGTAAGCATTTTTCGTTGATTTTTGTTTGTGTTGTTTGGCAATCTAACCTAAAAAAGCTGTTTTGGTTTTTGAAGAATAATAACCCGATTATAAATTAGAGAAATTGGTTGCAAATAAAAGTGTTTTGGTTCATTGTAGGCCTAACCTAAAATTATGTTCAGTTTTTGATCCATAACAGTTGTTTTATTTATAATAATATGTAACAACCGATGTTTAAATTGAATTATAATATAGTAGGCCTAAGCATGTTTTATTGATTTTTGTTTGTGTTTGCTTTTAATTTGTCAATCTAATCTAAAAAGCTATTGGTTTTGAAGAATAATAAACTGATTATAAATTTGTAAAGTTGCTATGGTAATGAATGTAAACAAACATGTGTTACTAAGCATTTTATACGAACAGCTGTTTTTGAGCACTATGGTCTTGAGTCCATACAAAAGAGGCTGTTTAGTTTTTCAAAATTTGAAACTTTTTCGGGAAACTTTTCAAATTTTTCTTTATTTAAAAATCTAGTTCGGACTATTACGAACATTTTAAAACAAAAAATTTCCAAATTGGTCCAGCAGTTCTCAATTGATGCGATTTCAAAGAAACAGCAATTCATTTTTATTATATAGATGGTGGTAGCATAGAGTACATGATGTATATTTGTTTAAATTCGTACTGGTAAACTCAAAACTTGCCTGACCAACAAGGTTACCTAATTTCCTGTAGTTAGTGAAGCTTCCACAATAAAGCGTAGAAAAATATAAGATTGTACATATCCTAAGCTGTTTGTAAATATTAATGTATAAGTACTTAGAGATACTTTTGTTGTTATCGAGAATTATTTTAGTTTTTTTTCAAGTCTTACGGTTGTGTATCATGTTAGTGCTTTTATGACGTAAGTTATATACGCAAGAAATACATTCTTTGTTATTATTATTAATTGTATTTATTTGAATGTTGTGCTAAGATTGTATTTTTTTCGGAAATATATTAACATGCAAATATAACTTTATAGCGTTTTCATTTATTTTTAGTTGTATATAGTTATTTTCGTTATGATCTTAGTATCTACATAACACTTATAAATATTTAACTTGAGATGGAACAATCAAAACCAGCTCTGCCTAACAGGTGCACAGTTTTCTGTATTTTTTCTTTTTATGGTAAGTACAGTATATTTATGTTTTGTATGTAATATTATTTCCGTATTTCTATGTTTAAATGTAATAACTAAAAAGAAAATAAATAATATACGGTTATATTATAATGTAAAAACTAATAATTCAAATTCAAAATTAATGAAGCCGTCTTAGAATTTTCGTGAGTCAAAGTGGCAAGAAAGTTACAATTTTGAAAAGCTTGAGATTTTACCCCTTTTTGCTGCCCCTATCTCGGTAACCGTTGGTCGTACAAAAAAAATTTAGAGAAGCGTATTTGTTGGAAATGTTTTCTTCTAAAATTTGGCTGCTATAATCTGAAGGCCAAAATCTGAAAAAAGTGCCAACATATAACATAAAAAGTGCCTATCACAGTTTTTGGTGTATAAAAAAAGTTGCCATGGGGCTTGGATGACAAAAACTTGGATTCATTACTACCTAATAGTCCCAAACAACATATAACAAAATCAGGACTACCCGACCTTTTGTAGGGTAGATCCCCTTTTTGAGTCTCTATTCATAGGACTAGTATTGTTAAAGTTGCAATTTAAATACAATCTAGTCAATTCCAGCAACTAACTAATTTTTACAATATGATAAAATTTGGATGAATTAAACCACTAACATAGTTTAGTATATCTTTATTTATCTTTTATTTTGTTTTAATTATGTTGATCACTTCGCTACCTTTAGTCAATTTTAAAACCAGCAAATCACTTATATATTTAGTTAGTTCTAACAACACGTTTATAAGTAACATTTACCTTATCAGTGATAATATTGTTGTACTACGAATGTTGTAATTTCAATGAAATAAATAAAAATAATACCTGATTGCCATCTTACTTATAAACCGTTTCTTAATGTAAAGCATCCATTTTTGTTTATTCTTTAAGAAGTTTCAAGTTATTCTCATATATTAATTTATTTTAACACAATTTGGTGTGTTTTAATCAATATATATATATATGTATATATATGTATATATATGCAGTTTCATTGCAAGTGAAGTCTGCTGCATTTTAGATTGAGCCAGTCAGAAACTTATTTATTGTCCTGTAAACATCGCTCTACCCTTCCCAATATTTTAGAAATTTTATACATTTTGAAGCATTCATTGAACAACCTTTAAAACTAGAGATAAAATTGCAAGTTCCACAAAATGTTTCATACAATTTCCGAAAGGTTTATTTAAAACGACTTTGGCTTGGGATGAAATTTTAAAAATGCTAAATGACATGTTTAATGCAATTTAAATTAATTTACTTAACATACGATTTGTACACAAGTTTAACGAACTCCTACTTACAACTTAAATTTTTATTATTTTTACTATGTGTTATAGATGGTACACGGTTGATTTTCTAAAAAAATATTCGTTTTTGGTATCCGATTAACGTTCAAATATAACTTCATAATACCTTTTTCATTTAAAAATCTATCATTATGTTAAGTGTGAGCGTACCACATGGTCTCTGTAATAAACTGTAGTAATCGACAGACACCTTGCTGATACCATTAAAGCTCAGTTTTCCATTTTTGCTACGAACACTAAAATGGAGAGCTTTTAATGTGTATCATATTTTACCTGTGTATAGACTTTAAGCGCATTCAGTAGATTGGTACGTACAAATGTAATTATATTTAATGTAAGTAATAATTTTATGTCTAGTACTTCTCAGTAGGACAACTTATTTGCTATTTGAAGAAATATAAAATACTGTAATACAGTTAAAGTAAGATTATTTGTTTCAAGTGCAATATAATATGTATTTGAGTTAAGTATCTCGTATTAGAAACGTCGTCAAATCTACTGACGAAGATTAATTATTATTATCTCCTTGTTGAATTAATGCCGGGAGTAGAGATTCTTGCTTCCAGAGGTTTGTTGCTTTAGTTGTATTAGAGATTTAATTTATAGGAAACAGTTTTACTTCTCATTTTGTAAAGTACGGGAACTATTTTGATTTACCATTGTTTTATTAATCTATAAATCAATTATAAAATAGTAATATATCAAGATCACAAACCCTAAATAAAGAAACTGCTCTACATTAAATCCTGGTCGAGGAAAAGGTTTAAAATTTTAATTTTATTTCGGTTCTTAGTAAAGTTAAGATAGAAGGAACAAACTACGTTTAATAGAGTTTAGCCGGAACTGTATACAGAACATTCCGAAATTCTGATCCAAACTTACGGGGTGTCTAACTACAAATAACAATTTGTTAACATTAATAAAGAAAAACATGGTGATATTCGCATCCTTACTAAATTACTAGCTGCACGATCTGGCTTAGGGATTTTTAGTAACTTTGACTCCCTATGCCACCCCTGAAATTTAGAATTTTTTAAAACCTTTCTTAGCGAGCACCTAGGACCCTAGAGGAAGCTACATACCAAATTTAATTCCAATCCTTTCGGCATTTTTTTTAGTAACTTCAACCCCCCCCCTCCCAACTCCCCTAAATTTCGAATTTTTTGAAAAACTTTCTCAGCGAGCACCTAGGGCCCTAGAGAAAGCTACACACCAAATTTCATTGCAATCCGTTCAGTAGTTTTTGAGAAATCGTGCGGAGTCAGTGTGTGGTATTTAGCTTTTATATGTATAAATAAAAATTCAAAAAAAAGGTAAAAAAAATGTATTAGGTATAATCTATTCAAGTTATTTAAATTCAATATAATTTCTGTGCTTAGGTTACTTAGAGCTTAAATGATTAAGAAATCACCCACTCAGAAGAGCAGAAATTACATTAAGAGTTCTAATTTGGAACCATTAACATCTCGTGATGGAAAATTATGTTTAAAATCTTTTTAGCCAAAATGTACATTGTACATGATGTAACAAAATTGAAAAAAAATATAAGAAAAACAGAATTTATAATTTTTCTAATACTTAATGGTTCTTTTTTCTGTATTAACTGCGAACTTAGATATAAATTATACTCCAAACTATTGCCTCACTCTATGTATTAAAGACATGTTCAAATTACATGGAGCATAACTCATGCAATGGAAAATACAATAACTTTGAATTGAAATGCATTTACATAACATACAAATGTTTAGTACCTATAATCATACACGCAAAATGAAAAGGTCACGGAAATGCCACTTATAAACATTATAATGTATTTCATTGAGCATTTAATTTTAAACTTCGTGATTGTGAGTCACTTTTCTCATATTTTCTTTATATGTGATTACCCCACAATGGTTTAAAAAATATACCTTTGTATCTTATCATCAGTGTGGCAATTTATTTTGAATGAATTGTTATACTAGACTTTCCTTAAGTTAGGATCTGTCACATAGATGGCAGTATATTTACTCTTATTTCTTACGTCGAGTTTCATCTGATCATTTCTCATTTTAAAGGTAAAGTTTGATAGTTTTTAAAAATTGATTTTAAAGAAAGACCTAAAGTTTCAATGAAAGGACTCCGGGAAATGTCTATAGTTAATGTTTCATGGTAACTAGATTACGAAAGTATCGTCAACTCCAAAATTTATATATTATATACTAATATATTGACCTATATTACTTTTTTACACTTACTTTTAGACTTAACTTATACATGAAATATAGATATATAAATATTTTCCAATTTCGTTAACTGAAAATGTCTGACCAAGGGACTAGCAATAGGGAACTCATGGTATATAACAAATATTGCATTCGTTTTTAGTACACCTCATAGTAAACGACTTATTTATTGAAGGGTTTTTGACAACACCATCCGTCATCATTTGAAGACGAAAAATATGGTTTGAAAGGCAAACCAAATTATGACTTTCTTAGTAGGCACAGATGAAAGTTCAATCTGTTTAAATCGGTTATAAATCTTCTTAGTTATATCTAAAACGTTTGTAAGAAACTATTTTTAGTACGATTTTACAGCTAGGAGTGACCAAAATGGGGTAGCAGAACTAAAACCTCGCTAGTCCTGTAATAATAATATTGATCCCTTTCAAAAAAATCGCCATTTCTACCAACACGATTTCTCTGCCTGCCTGTTTAGTATACAAATTAACGAGAACTGCCAAGAGAAGTGCTGTAATTAGTTTGACGGGACAGAGTGCTTACAGCTTGGACTGAATTGAGCAAATTAATTTACTAGTAAGTTAGAGAAAACTTAATGATATTACTGACTAGCAACTCCTGTAAAAGAGAGTGAACGTCCGGGAGGAACCATGAATATTGAATGAATATTGTTTGATTCATTCAATAAAATATAAACAGCTGATTTCGCCCATCAAATATAATACTTCAACAACTATGTGAACCATTCAATGTTATGTTTATAACTTTTGGATTAGGTTTTGAGTTATTATAGAAATAATAATGTACATTTATACTTGATAACCACACAAACTCAAGCCTAGAACATACTTTAAGGTTATAATTTAATAAAACGAGTGCACGTACACAATTCGTTATCTTCGATAAATATTTCAATTATTGGAACTAAATACGACGATTAAATCGAATCATCATTCGCGAGAGCTATATTTTTTTTTCACCGTTAATTATTAGGCTCTGTACATTTACTATGTTGAAAACCCCTAAAAGCGTACTCCCGGTTATATATTATAGATTGTTGTCTGTAGGCCTAAATAGTTTTTTCTGAAAAACGAAGTACACGAGTTTTCAACGCCTTATAACCTCAAAACATAATCATATTGCCTACATTAGTTATATAACAATTTCAAAATACCTATACATGCACAACGTGAGTGGACTCAATCAATTTATTTAAACAAAAAGGATTGTAAAAATATACATTTTCAACGACTTTTAACATCAAAACACAATAATATTGCTTACATTACTTATATAACAGTTTGAAAATACCTATACATGTACGACGTGAGTGGGCACATTCAATTTATTATTTTCTTATTACTAAAAATGTATTTCACTTCAGTATAATTCTTATAATTGTACACATTTAAAGAGTTAAAATCCTGAGTTAGAAGTGTTACGTATTGTTGAAACAACTGCTGATCAAATATATGATATTAATGTTATAATAGAGTTGCACAAATGTGTAGAGGTATTAAACATATTTCACTGATTATTATTTATTAACCACCTACTGATAATACAAGGAACCCACGTTTATATTTAATTGCTAAAGAAAAACTCATAGATAATATCATCTAAAAATTTACATTTTTCTTATACAAAATATTATTGTTAGATTATGAACAATAATTTCAACGATTTGTTCATTATTATCACTTTAAATTAAAAAATATTTCCCCTTTATTTTCCATTAAAGTTTTAATTATTGTAATTTAATTTATGATTGAAATTTTACCACTGCATGCAATAAAAAGACGTTAATAATTGAAGGAATTTAAATGTAACTTCACACTTTAGTACAGAATCTGAATTTGACAACCTTAAACTTGTATTACTGTCTCATACACTATATTTTAAAATTTATAAATAAATTTGTACACATAATTCAAAGCCATAATTGTTATTAAATGAAATACAAAAACCGGAATAGGACAGGATTCGTTTACTAAGTTGTACAAATTTACAAGCATACACCAGTTAAAGTACTTACAAATTTTAAGTTTCGAAATCGGAACATGTAATTCAATGGGCTGCAACAATGCTCTTTGTTATAAAGTAATACTATACATATAGAATGCTTTTTTGTTTTGATACTTTCTTTGCGTAATTCAATATTCTATTGCACTGTAAAATATAGCTATTAATAACTTATTAATTATCAATTATTAATAATTGTAGTTACTTATTTTTATTAACTGGATTTTATAATTTTTTATTATTATTTTCGTGAGTGATCTGTGGGTAATTTAGTACTATATAAATATCATATTCTCTTTACTTCTCTATATCATTTTGTTCCAGAGTTAAAAATATTTTAAACATCTTTTACTGGATTGTATTTTTATTTATTTATATTTGTTTGTGTAATTTTGTTGAACTAGTAAAATCTTAGTGGTCGCTATCACCTGTCGGTAGGATATGAAGGCATTTCCTTGTACAAATAATTGATATTAATCTGTACCCTTTAATATAATTATATATAACCAATATATAGGGTTTACACAGCTGACGAGATCCATTAGTTTTGACAATAAATAACATTTCCGGAACAGTAAATGGTTGCCATTGCATTCCACCTATTACTTTTAATCTACAATTATTTAAAAACATAATGTAATTTTATTGCAATGTAGTCAAATGTAACTAAACAAATTAACTAAATATACTGTTTGCTGACGGATATTGTTTTGTTTTAACCTAAATCATAAATTATAAATTAAATACAAAATTTTTAATAATATAGAAAGATTATACAATGTTAAAACAGAATTAGTTTAGATCCGAGACAACACCTGGAAATAGTAACACCTTCTTGAGACAGAAATGCTTTGATGTATAACAAATTTGAATTGCTTTTGATAAGGTATTTAAAGTGACGAATGGACTATTTACACATTATTAAACTAAATCATGTATAAGCATCTAAAACTTCTATGCATGTGCATTAGTAAAGTATTTCTGTGTGCATATAATCTTTAAATGGTATTTTATTCCTAAGATCGAAGCAAACTTTATGGTTATTATAATCTTT
Organism: Philaenus spumarius; assembly: GCA_018207615.1. Lineage (NCBI taxonomy): Eukaryota > Metazoa > Arthropoda > Insecta > Hemiptera > Aphrophoridae > Philaenus > Philaenus spumarius. The sequence continues at coordinate 95,976 of JAGFPH010002806.1, forward strand.
AAAAATTAGAAAAGATTGTAACATATTTTCAAACAATAACACTGAAACTCGTTTTAAGGAATAATTTCTGAACGCAGACTTATGAGCTTAACTTATAACCCACCAGGGAAATTCATTTTCATTGCATCCCAGAGGCTAATCCCTGATTAAGTTTTTGCTGTGTTAATTTTTACAATACTTTTATATAATTGCTACAATTTAATTTAGTAAACTTTGTTCATTTCTTAAAATGTGATATATTTAGATGTTTTTATAATATTCATTCAAATTGTATACCATTGAAATATCATAACTACTGTACATAAGTAAATACATTCGAATATGCTTTGTTGATTTGTTCATTGTTTCCTCGTGTTTAAATAGAGAAAATATTGGTTCTGTTTCAAATTTTATTCTTTAACATATATACTCATACAAGTTTTGCTATACCAATGTTTGACAAAACATATATCTAAGTTTCTAAAAGTAAAAGAAAAATAAAGAACACAATTAATTCTCACAAAAATACGTTTTTGGTCAAGCTCGATTCAACGACAAAATCGTCATCAATTATAATTTAGTTGCAGCTCATGTGTCACTGATTACAAATCGTCATCAGTTTGTTTAGTTGTTTGTCGTTGAAACGTGTTTGACCAATAAAAGTAATTTTGTGAGATTTCATTGTGTCCTGTATTATTATTTTTACTTTTAGAAATAATATCGCTCACGAGTCAAGCTAGATTAGATTTATATATATCTAAGTTGGTTATCTAAATGTTTTTTTAAAACACTTTACAGGGTGTCCCGCAAACATTCTACCATAATTTAAAATGTAATTCAGCAAGTCAAAACTAGCAAATAAAACAATACAACATATACGTAAAATCTTGCATGGTTTAGATATTGTGTGTCTGTAAGTATGTTTTTGAAAAACAATCCCATAAACGGTTTAATAAAAATTCTTCAAACGTATCATGAAAGTTTATACATTGGTTTACAAAAATGTGAAAAATTTCATTTTGCTGCAGTTATCCATTCCATGAAGGCAGCGGTTCTATTTTTAAAGTTGATTATCTGAAAAACTAAATATTTTACGAAAAATGTTATGGTACAAAAAACGTAGACAATTTAAAGAAACAAGCAACGGTGTATCACTTGTTAACATTGAGTCAAGGATAACTGAGAAATTTCAGTAATTCTGTCTTAAAGTGGGTTTCCGTGATTATTGAAGGAATTCATGTGAGATGCGTGTTAGTGTAAGTAAACATATTGTGAAAACTTTAATGTAAACTTAGATAAAAATTCATATTTTTGTTATAAATAGATATTACAAGATGAAGCTATTTGTAAAATACTTTATTTAATTTACAATAAAAAATAAACGTTCACATAACTTCTAAGCAATTTTTTAAATAGTGAAACAATTTAAAACTCAAAAGTGAAGCATAATAAATCTGGCTTTCTCTTGTGAAATTTATTTATTTAAACACCACTTCCTGTCAGAATTGTTCCTTAGTTAGTTTTGAGAAAACTTTAATGTAAACTTAGATAACAATATATATTTTTGTTATAAATAGATATTACAAGAGGAAGCTATTTGTAAATAGCATGGTGAGGTTTGGTAAAATCGTTTTGAGACAACCTGTAAATATAGGAGTATACAATAATATTTTGTATCTACTTCGTGTATCTGGTTAACTGTTTTTTATTTAAAAAACCTGTTTTTGCTATTATCTTGATTCTAAGTTACTTGTGTATAAAATACTGTCTGGCAGTATAATCTTTTCATTTCTCTCAAGCAACTTTGGTATTGAGTAGTTTTTGTTTGTTTTTTAACTTTCATGTGATTTTTAAACAAGTATGGTATTCATTTGTTTGACATATTCTCACAACTAATTAAATTTTAAAACTGTAAGAAATAGTTACATTATAAACCATTAGCTTGCTCTTTTAATATTTTTCCTTAACTTAAAGTCTTACTTACCATAATTTAAATAAATTTTATTTAAAGAAAACTCTAAACTCTGTTATTTACTGAAATGTTTGTTAGAGTAAAAAAAAAACACATTTATTCCCATATAAACCAACAATTCAAATGTCTTTAGTTGCATAGCTAAATATACAAAAACAAAATGAAAGAATTGTTTGAAATAAAGTGTACTATTTTATAAGGAGAATGCTAGCAAAATGTATAATATTATACAGTGAGGGCCACTATTACATCATACGATATCCAGGTGTTCGTCACTTATGTCAGTCGAAACACGTAAGAGATGCAAAGAATGTCCATTGACGCCGACGAGGAAGGAAGGGACACTTTTAGTCATTTTGTTTTTTTCATTTTTATTGATTTTCCGTAGGAATTTATATACTTACACTCTATAAAATACCAATATCATTATACAAAAGCCTACATTAAACCAAACTACCTTTTGTGCCATTCTTGGGCGTTATCGGGAAGGTGACTCGGCTCGGAAGAGGATTACAAAAAGCTATTGTTTAACTGAGAAAATAATTTACAATAGGGAAAATAATGCCATTTACTTGCTTGAAAGTTCAGCTTTTCAAAGCGTTCTTTGAAATTTCCATTTGACACTTAAAAGATAGGATTAACTACACAATACCACGTTATCAATTTCTACAAGATTTAGTTCAGAACAATAGAATAAGCCAAATTAGAGATATTTGAATTATATATTGAACAAAATATGATGAAGTAGATATATAGTTACATGGGTCTATTTACATGTTCATTTCAACATCTTTTAAAATTCAGTATAATATCACTTACATTTAAATATTTATAAGTGCAATTTTAAACTGAAACTTAAGTTTTTACATTTAAATAAATATTTATTTCGAAAATTTAAAAAATAAATTAAAATAAAGGATTTAATTAATTTAAAAAACTTTATTTATCAAAAACTGTAAACCAAAAATGCTAGCAACGTCACGCCTAGGTTCAATGTAAATGAGATTTTCTTTATTATTGGATAAGGGTCTGGTGTAGTGGCGGTCATCTTGGATTTTTATCCCATAAGAGCAATGTTAAATTTCAAACATCTATTTCGTTTACTTTTTATCATAAAATTGTTTGCAAGGTCTCATTTTAAGCACAGTCACAATACGCATCCGTCTTGCAATTTACATTTTTTAAATGCTTTTGATTTGTTATGTAATTGACATTTTGGAAGTACAAAGTTTGAATTTTTTTCCAAACACAATAAAAAATTAATAATGAAAAATAATTTTCAAGCCGGATCCGAAATTTTATAAAGAATATTCAGTTTTTTTTTTAACACTCAACTACAAAAGATAGACTTTTAAAATGGTTTGAAATGAGGCAATGTCAAAGCGTTCAGCTGCAAGAAATTACACTGTTTAGATTGGGATACAGTGAGAAGCGGTTGCGTTTCCGGTTGATTTCTCGTTTACTGAAGCAGACCCTTAACCTTAAAAAATTTACTATGGTTTTTTTTAGATCTTAACCTCTAAAATGAAAATTAACTCAGTAATACAATGCAGTCCAAAACACAAGTGGTAAGTGTTAAAAATACGTATAAGGTTTTTTGGTAGTAACAACTGAATCTTTTTTTTTAAATAATAAATTTTGATGCTTGTAGATGTTTGAAACTACACTGGTGACTGAAGTATAGGTCTGGTACTTGGTCCAGACTAAATCTGTTAAAAAATTAAGACTGTCTTAGCAAGATTGTAATATTTTGCGTAGATATGATAATTTTTCTTGACGCAATCATATAACTATAATTATATCGATAGTTTGAGAAAATAACTTTACAGTATAGTTTTTAAGAGTTATACTGCATTCTAATAATTTTAAAGTATATGATGATAATGAGAACATGTGTCTTGTCCAACCTATAAACAGTAACACCAGGCTGCAAAACAAACCTTCGTTAAGTTGTAATTGCTCACATAAATTAAAATATAATTAATTTTCCTTTCAGACACGGCATGTTTAATAAACATTTCTGTCCGTGCTTAGGTCTACGCGTAGAATTTTAATAAAACGAGGTAGTGTATGAGCAATGTATAAGCAAGTCTTTGTTACCCATTATTGAACACGTTTTTCTTTACCTTTTGTCCATTTTAATGTTTCGTTTCAACTTGCTACTCGTGTGCCGTTAATAACCATATATATATTTATATAAATATATAATATGTGTAAGATGTATATTTACGACGTTTTATTTACCCTAAATTAAAATATTGTACTTTGTTTAAGTGATAAAGTTCAGGTTTGTTTTGACGAGAACAATGTTTAGTGTCCTTTCAACATTTAATGTTCATTTACCGACGTTAAAATACGAAAGGTTCTTGTATTTACAATGCTATGTAATCTTTAATTATATTTAGATAATTCGCACGCACCGTAAACAAAAATATAATTTTACATATTTTTATAATAGTGTTAAAAATTGTTTTAACGATAAATGTGAGTCAAATGGTTAAATATATTATGTACATTTTTTTAAAGTTTACGTCGTATACTGAAATCGGTGAAAATTTAAATGTAACACGTAAATTTGAGTGAAATTACAGTTTTATTTAACGGTGCAAAGATTAATGTATGAACAATATATCAATGCACTCCGATTTCATTTTGAAAAATCAATTATGGAATATGTTTTAACATTACACTGTAATTACAATTTAAAGGTTTTGATTAAATTTTAAACTATCTTTAAATTGTTTTGAATCTAGTAAACAGAAAACTATAAGTGTCACTACTAATTAGATATGTTATTTTCTGCGTTCTTATCTAAATAAAGCCTTCTCGTCTTTTATAGCCAAATATAAATTTCATAATTTGATACAAAAAAGAATAGAAACACAAAACGTAGAGAGAAACGGGTTGAGAACCTTGGGTTAAATAGTTATCTTATTCTTTCTTTAAATCTAGTTATAACTCCATAACACAATGAATAACCGGAATTTAAATTTTACCTCTTTTTTTACAAAACATTTATAAATGATTGCATTTAAACGTTAACGGGTTAAACACTTTTATCTGAACAAAGTATTTTTTACTTTCTCCCCCCTTTACGTAGTATATGGAGAAAGTATTGTTTTCTTCCAAATTTTCGAATTAAAATTTTTAGTGGAAGTATCTGTTTTGGTGCTCCCTGAACCCAAAAAGTGTTTTTTTTTTTGTGATGTCTGTCAGTGTGTCTGTGTGTCTGTTAGGATGTGTACAGAGCTGGAGACCATACCAACGGTCCGATTTTGATGAAATTTGGTATGCAGGTGTAGTTCTGAAATATCTTTAGGCATTTTTCATTTTTAAAAATTTTGGATTTTTAAGGGGTTTTACCCCACAAAAATTGCCAATAAACGAGAAAAATCTAAATTTCTCAAAAACGGCTCTAAAATTTTGATCAAATTTGGTTTATTTGTAGCCCTTAACATACCCTACCTTATGCAAAATACCACATCTTTCTAAAAATGCTCGTTTAGGTAATAATAATAACTGATTTTTAGGGTTTTTTGGCCAAAAACGGGGTTGTTTTTAAAAGTTTTTAAAAACCTTTTTCCGTGCATATATACTGGCCCAATTGACATGTTTATTGCAAATTTGTTCGAAATCGATAGAATAGTTTTAATAATAATAATAATAAATATACTGTAATAATATGATATGGATGTGTGTTACATGCATCTAATATTTTCCATGGTATGTCCTACTTTTGCAATTCTAAATAACCACCTCCTATGCTACTCTTGAGAAGGTATGAAGTTTCAACTGGGAGAAAGTATGTGGCAGTTATCTGGTACCGTTTATTAATATAATACAAATAAAGTACTTCCACCTTTTAAGCTCTCTATCACTAACAGAGTTTGGATAATTACGGTCATATTTTGTACAGAGTAGTTGTTCAAACCAATTGCGTGCAAACGGGATCTTACATTTTTTTTGCCAATAAATTAATTCCAGATTAGGCCTACAGCTATTATTTCTCCACAGCATTTGTATTTAGAATGTGAGAACAGCACGGAGATGCACGTCTCTTCCGTTTGATTTATAATTCTGCATTTGAATGTAACGCACGTACTTAAAAGAAATTGTATTGTGGCAGTGAAAAGTAACAATGTTTTTAAGTAACACCTAATAATTTGTTTCACGTATTGAAGAAAATAGTATTCAGGCATTTAATTGTGAATTAAAATATTCTTTGAATATTTATTTATTGAACAGAATATTTATTTAGTTTTCTCCATCTGACTTATTACAGATTCAGAATATAAGTTAATTTATAACTTATTATTGTTGTATAAGATTTCATATTTTCCAAATACATCAGCTGTTCCAAAATATAATTTCTTTGTTTTGTTAAAATTAAATACAACTACAATTTCACTAATGTTAACGTGTTTTATTAAAATTTTTACTGAATAGTATACATTGTAAACTTAAAAAAATATACATAGTGTATTTAGATATTTTTGATTTGACTCACATTTATCGTTAAAACAATTTTGAACACTATTATAAAATATTTAACATTATTAATTTTTTTAAGGTACGTGCAAATAAACTAAATATAATTGAAGATTATAATTATAGCGTTGTAAATACTTTTTGTATTTTAACGTCGGTAAATAAACATTAAATGTTGAAAGGACACTTAACTTGTTCTTGACAAAACATAAGTTTACACAATCCTGAACTTTATCACTTAAACAAAATACAATATTGTAATTTAAATAAAACTATGTGATTTCGTAAAGATACATATTACACATATTATGCATTTATATAAGTATATATTTGCAATTACATTCATAACTGGCATAGGATGGTAAATTTTAGGATCCATACTACCACAGCGATGTTTATTAACGGTACACTAGTACAAGTTGAAACAAAACATTAAAATGGACAAAAGGTAAAGTAAAAAGTGTTCAACAATGGGTAACAAAGACTTGCTTATTTGGATCCTCTTCATACACTGCCTCGTTTTATTTAAATTCTCGGCGTAGGCCTAAGCACTGACCGAAATGTTTATTAACCAGGGCTGTCTGAAAGGAAAATAAATTATATTTTAATTTATGTGAGCAATTACAATTTAGCGAAGGTTTGCAGTCTGTTGCTACTGTTTATAGTTAAGTTTAATTGCTTGTAGTAGAATATTCTTGAGGCTAAAATATACTCAACGAACTTAATCATGAGGGGAACCTGAATCGTCATTATGTAGAATAAAGCCAAAAATAATAAACAAAAATTGATTTTAATTTGCTTTGAAGAGTTACACATGTTAAAGTGCACTCTTAGTATTTCTACATAATAATAGTAATAAATGTACTTTCCCACACATGCTCATGCATACACATTTGAAAATAAACTTTTATGTAGGCCAACATACAATACCAAGAAAAATTTGCAAACACATTTAAAAAAAATAAACTCATATAGGTAAAATATATAAATAAATAAAACAATTTACTAGTTTTATAGCACACATTTAAAGATGAACACACATCTCTCAAGAACATGCAGGGAAATCTATACACCTCATTGAGGCTTCTTCTCTGATTTAAGGGAGCTGCAACTCATTATTATGTTTTAAAGTTGTCATTTTTTAACGGTAGGCACAAAATTAAAGTGAAATAATAAAGTGTAAACAAACAAAGTGAAAAACAAGAGCAAACAAACCACATCAGACAAAAATTGCATACCATATACTTTCAACTAAACTAAAAGGCCTGTTTAAATATAAATGCTAAGAAAAATTAACAACGAAAACAGAAACAAATTGCATATAACAAGTAAATTTAGAAATGCCTAGTAAGATATAATGTAAAAAACAAGAGCAACCGAACCAAATCAGACAATAATTGTACACCACTACTAACATCTAAAATAAAAAGACCTTGAAAGAGAAAAACATACATTAATTGCATACTACAAAATAAAAATGAAAACATAGCAAAGACTTAGTTACAAAAAATGTAACGAACAATAGGAAACAAACAGAAACAGGCAACAATTAATTGTCTACTACACACTAACAATTAAAATAAAATAACTATGGCTAACACTAACAAAAACTAAGTTTTTTCTAATCAGATCTAACTATCTATAAGTAACTTTGCACTTGTTGCTTCATTACTTGTTTACAAATATATTACATCAATTATATAAATGAAAAAATATCTTATATAACTACTATAATATTATTGAAAGAATCGGACATTAGTAAAAATACAATTTTATTTAAAACGATATTTTTCAGTTAATGATGTAATATAAAACAAACCTTTAAGAAATTAAATTTACCAGAACAATTACTTGAAACGTAGTTTACCTAATTTTACGAACTATTTTAGAAGAATTTTAATCTTCCAGATTAAAATATATATGGTTCATCTTAAAAGGCACAGTTAGTAAAACTTGTATTTCTGAGAAGAGGACCCAAAAGAAATGCTGGTGTCAAGCTGTGTAACTATAACTTTTGGTCCATGCAGTATCTTAACATTTTTTACAACATTAAGCTGTATAAGCTGTAACACAGATTGTGTTCACCTGACAAATAAGTAGCCAATTCCAAATAATAAGCACATTTATACATCTGATTATCACACAAAATGCAACACAAAATCAAGCCTAGAACATATTTTAAGGTTATAATTACAACTCTAATCAAAACAAATGGATGTAAAATTTGAGAGGTATCTTCGATAAAAGTTTAAATTTTTTCGAACTAAATAGGACGAATAAATCAAACAATACAACCATTCGCAAAAACTATACTCTATTCTTCACCGTGAATTATTATGCTCTGTACACATATATTCCCTTGAAAATCCCTAAATGCCCAGTTATATATAGATTGTTGTCTGTAGGACTAAATAGTTTCTTCTGAAAAACGAAGTAAACAAAAAGGATTGTAAAAATATACATTTTTAACGACTTCTAACCTCAAAACATAATAATATTGCTTACATTAGTTATATAACTGTTTTAAAATACCTCTAAATGTTCTACGTGAGTAGGCACATTCAATTTACTATTTAGTTATGACTAAAAATGTATTTCACTATAGTATGATTCTTATAATTGTACGTATTTAAATAGTTATAAATCCTGTGTTAGAAAGGTTACATACTGTTGAAACAACTGCTGAGCAAATATATGATATTAATGTTATAATAGAGTTGCACAAATGTGTAGAGGTATTAAACATATTTCTGATAAAACAAGTAACTTACGTTTGTATTCATTTTCTCCTGAGAAAATCGTACTCAATATCATATACAAATTTTACTTTTTCGGTATTTGTTTACTTTAACTTGTCAATCAAAACTACCATAAACACACAAACCTGAACTTTTTTCTTAATAAATATAGTATTTATACACTTCACTGATGCCGGGAAACCAATATTTAACCATCTTCAACACGTACAACATTAAAAACTTTCAAATAAAAAGTTCCTTATGGAGAATTACATTGTAAAGTGCCGACATGTTTTTCTTACCGACCTGACAGCGTTGCCGGATTGTTCTTGTTCTTTTTTGTGTAGAAACGAACAGTTTAGGCAACTCATTCTAATTATAAATAGTGTGATAATACGACGAAATATTATAATTATATAAATATTATAATCATACTGTTATCGGTAAAATACTGTGACTAAACAGTTTAGGTAAGTCCTCTAGTTTTTTTTAATTCTAATTATATAAAGTGATAATACGACGAAGTATTATAATTATACAAATATTATAATCATACTGTTATCGGCAAAATACTGTGA
>JAGFPH010002806.1:105740-118590 GCA_018207615.1 Philaenus spumarius
GTGATAATACGACGAAATATTATTTCTCAAATGAGGCAACCTTTACTATCTAGTTACCTTGATTTATACACACCTTAATTAGTACAATAACCTATTGTTCGATTTGGCAACGTTGATTAATTTACATTTTAAATACGCAGTTAAACGGTACTTCCTATTGTTTGATGCATTTGTTTACGTAATTATGTTTGTTACATTATTTTCACATTTTCTTGCTTCGTGGATACTTTTGGGGTTCATATTGTTTAGTTTATTTAATTCTTACATGTTTGGTGTATGTGAAGTGATTTATTTTGTTATAATTACGTCAAATATCGCGGAAAAGACGAAACTTAACCTATACAATTTCAAGTTTTATTTCTTTCATAACTCCTACAAATATTATTTGCCGGGCAAATTTTTGTCGTTTCTACCATCAGTTAGGTGTGTTCTTTCATGTTATATCAAATTCCCTTAGAAATCGATTGACAAGTTAAAGTAAATTTTTACCACTTTTTCTTATATAAAATATTACAGTTAGATTATGACAACAACTACAACGATTTGTTCATTATTATCACATTTAAATTTACGTTATTTGCTTTATTTTCCATGAAAGTTTTAATTATTGTAATTAGATTTATGATTTGAAATTTTACCATGGCTTTCAACAGAATAGCGTTATTAATTGAAGGAATACCATTTAACTGTTCCTTTGTATTTTTATTTAAGTAAATATAACTACACATTTCAGTATAGAATCGGAATTTGACAACCTTAAATTTTTATTACTATCGCAAACACTATATTTTAAACTTTTTAAATAAATTTGTATGGATAATTCAAAGTCAAGAAATCGTAATTGTTACGAAATTAAATACAACTAACGGAATAGGTCAGGATTCATTTACTCAGTTGTAAAAATTCACCGGTCAAGCACTAGTTAAAGTACTAATTACAAATTTTAAGCTTCAAAATTGGAACACGTAATTCAATAAGCTGCAAAAAGGCTCACTCTCATAAAATAATACTATACAACAGTATCGTTTTTTGTTTTGCTACTTCTTTTGCGTAATTCAATGTTCAATGTTATTAATCATTAATAATTGCAGTTTCTTATTTTTATTAACTGGATTTTACAATTTATTATTACGATTTTGGTGAGTGATCTGAGGGTAATTTAGTATTATCTAAATATCATATTCTCTTTACTTCTGTATATTATTTTGTTAGATTATTAACCAAATTCTAAACATCTTTTACAGGAGGATATTTTTATTTATTAACTTTTAATAAATGTTATTTATCTGTAACCTTTAATATTATTCTTTAACGGACATTTCTGTAGTAATGTAACATTCATGCTTTTCCTGTATTTGCCTAGGTATTTGCCTTTATAGATTTTAGTGATGATCTATCCAGTGAATTTCATTTGATTGAGAATATAGAGTATCATGATGTGTTTTTTATCTTATTAATTTGTATTTTTATCTCTTTATGTAGGCTACATACTTTCATTATCCGAAATCACAGTTTAATATTCTATTAAAAACTAAACGTATCACAATAACAGAAATGAAGCAACATTATTAAACTTCTAGTGCAGGAATGATATAAATATTATTTGTAAAATTGTACACAACAGCAAATTTAATAATGGATTAGCTTCTCGGATGAAGTGAAAATGTATTTCCCTGGCGAGTTATAAGTTAAGCTTACAAATTCAGTTTCAGAAATCATTGGTTCAAACGAGTTTCAGCATTATTACTTTGCAAATGTGTATAATTTATTTTAAATTACATAGGCCTACAGTTATACTTGATATTTATATATTTTACAACAGAATAATATTGCAGTCTAAGTATGTCTTCAATATTTTTTAGCTCTAATAAAAAACGCACATAATATATCTATGGAAAATATAATATTTCTATTTAAACTATTTAAGACAACATTAAAAAACTAAATTAATAATAATAATTAGACAACTTGTACTTCTACATTCTGTGTTGCAAATAATGAGTTTCTTTTCCTGTTTCTTTATAGTTTAGAAATTCTCATAAATATGACAAATTATACTAGTGAAATAAATTGAAATTGTGGCATCAGTTATATGTTAGGATGTAATTAATAAAGATATATTTAAACTAATTAGAATGAGTTACTAAGTAATTATGAAGAATAAACATAATGTTTACTTTCAATCGGTCGGTGCTCAATCTTAAAGTAAACCTCCCAGTAAATACACTCCGTTTTTGAACTGCACCAAATTAATTTAGGAATTAGTTCTGGGGTAAATATTTTTTCATCTACAAGAAGAAATTGTTAATTTTAATTAAAATTAAGAAAAAACACTTAATTACTTAATGAATACTACGTAAAATATTTTAGAATGATTTTATTTAAGCTATGGCAGTACAAAATTAGTAAAAGATCTATTTAAAATACTATAGCCTACATATAATATTACGATAAAAAGGTTTGTAACTACAAAAACAAAAATTTTATTAAAACGAAAGAGGTGTTTACATTAAAACAAATTTAGTGATTCAAGCCATTTGTTAACGTATGTATACATTGTTCGCATAAATAATCGATTTAGTTACAATAATTATTATTACTATGTTAATATCTCAGCTAGTGGTTTGCTATAAAAGTAATCTTATTTACTTTCACAAGGTATTCGCTTATGGAACTTTTCCACTAAAACATGGAAGAACTTTTGTTAAAGTTAAATTAAATTATTGATGTAGAATGGAACTCTAGGGATTTCCTTCGTATGTTAAACCTTATACTCCTACTCCAGGGATTACGCATTCGTATTTCAATAGTACTTAATAACAATAATTTTAAGACATTTTCATTACAAATTAAAACTGACATTTAAATGTCTCAAATATAGTTCTCAAGAATTCAAAACGTTATGTAATATTAAAACTTTAAACTGTGTAAAAGATCATATCCAAAATATTTGCTGAATAATTTTGTACTACTCCTCTGCTTGCTTATTAAATATTATTTCAAAATAACGAATGTGCGTTTTAGAACCTAAGGTTGGTACCTATAAGTAAATGTTAATAATTAGTATCATTTTAGAAGAATTTAAAATCATTCTTTTCTGAAACGACAAAAACAGGTAGGATAAAACAAAATAATTTAATACACAATTCTTGAATAAAAAAAATTCTTTTGTAGCCTATACCATTATTTCACACCTGAGCAATCCAATTTTTGTAAACGTATTGTTTAGTATGGTTTTAAAAAAGTGTTTAGTTCAACTGATTAAAAAAAAAAAAAAAAAATTATTATAATATATTGTAGAAAATCTTTTTAGAACAACAAAATGTCACAATTATCTGATATTATGTTAACTGATTTTATCAGTTTAAACGTGCGATTTGAAAAAAATCAGGATACTTTGCAGAAATATGTACAATTCATTGTTTTATACATTACTTTATTTAAATCAAACAAACGTGTACATTGCTCTTTATGAAACATGTTACGGCCAATTTTAATACGCTCTGGACATTAATACTTGTTAAACTTAGAGATGGAAACATAACCTAATAGGTAAATCACTTTTTGAAAGTTTAAAAAACGTATACTAGTATATATATTTCAGTTATGATCTTGTTGAAATAATGTAATACTTGGTCCATAAAAAACAAACAATAGTTGGAAATTTGGTTATTTAAAAAAATTAAGGTTACTATTAATTTATTGGTTGTGTTTTGAGTTTTTCTTCTTTTTACTTCAATGACATCCTACGTTATTTTAAGTTAAATATTGTACTAGCAACACCGGTGCACCTTCTTATATGTTCAGATTCAAGAAGTGCACTTGAGCCCATTCAAGATATGAACTCCCCTAACCCTTTGGTCAAAGATATTCGACTTTGGCTACGGGGAGTGGGAGTGTCGTTTTGCTGGGTTCCGGATCACGCCGGTATACATGGAAACACTAAAGCAGACTTAGCTGTTAAGGAAGCTATAATCAGCCTAGCTATATATATATATATTACAACGGACAAAACTCGTTGTAGGTCTTGAGTTTGAATTTGCAATTAATTTTGTAAGTTTGAATAATAGGGACGTGCAGTGAGTTAAAGCCAAATGTAGGTCACGAGATCAGCATGTATACGCGGGCGGTCTGTTATCGGGTAGAATTAAACTTTTGGACCCTGCCTGTCTGAAAAGGATTGGGAACTTATAAAAATTACTTAAAAGATTCCTACGGGAAGCCAAAATCCAAGATTTGAATAAAAAATAAAAATCTTCGGGAAATGCATTACGCTAACGGCGGGTGTATTTACTGCAAGGTTAGATATTAAAAAATCATAAAGTTACGTAAGATACGAGCTTTCAAAGAATGGGAAAATTTTCAAAATTCCTCTAATTTAAAAAAGAAAAGGTTTTTTAGGCTTTTCTTAAAGAGGCCTAAAATAAAGGTGAAATAAGTTTTAGCGAAATTTTGTCATATAAAAAAGTTAATGGTAATTCATAAAGTTTAAAGGATAAAAAAGTAGGTTAAAAATAAAGTTTTTTAAATTCTAACTAAAACAAGTTTTAGTATTGATAAATGTAAATTATAATGTAAAAGAAAAACTAGAAAATTTATAAAAGGAAAAAGGTGATAGAATTTGCACCTTCACAGCTAATGGAAAATTTAAACACAAACTTTTAACAATTCAGAATAGTAAATAGTATGTAAACGAAGTAGTTATGTAAAAATAATCCAGTATTTGAAATATGTTTCGGGAGTAAAGTAAAACCCTAGTTTGTGAAAAATCGTTGAAGTCCCTAACCTCACAGCAAGACAACCAGAAGCAGAAATGAGATGAAAATCCGGCTAGTGAATGAAAACCAATGGATAAGAAAAGTGGAAAAAGAAAAACCGAAAGAAGTGTAAAATTAAGACTTTTCCGGGAAAAATCGCCGCGGAAAAACGCGCGCGGGTCGTGTACGCGAACCAGGAGTCGTACGAACGTCACTCGAGTTCGTGTGGAAAGGTAACAACGAGCTGAGGAAAATGATGTCAGTTTCAGGAAAATCGGATAAACCCGGGAAGAGTTACAGGGAAAAAGGATTTCCATAGCACAAAACTGAGGGAAGCCAGATAAGAACGCAAGACAGTAGAGGGGAGGTCCAAAGACAAGACTGATGGAAGGAGAACAGGGTGACCAGCTTACGAAAAGGGGCGTACTCAAAGAAACAATAGAAACTTAATTAAAACAAAGGCTAAATCATGTTACAAAATTATGAGAAAAATATAATAAAATTCAGGATGAAAAGTTACGTAGACTAGTAGTTTGAAATTGGCGAAAAAATGGATTTTAAAGCATTTTGAAATACAGTGGTAGAAAGCTTAGGTTGGCAATGAAATAGTGCCGAAAAACCTTATATAAACGATTGCTCGGGGAGACTCGGGAGCCTTATTAATTTTTCGATGTAATATAACGCATCGCGCGAAAGGATTATTATTTTTCGATGTAACATCACGCATCGAGGCTTATTATTTCTGCGATGTAAGTTGACGCATCGAGAGCAGATACTTGTTTTTTATAAAATACTTTAGCGTGCTAGAAGCTGAGTATTATCTTCGTTAAACTTAAATTTTTATAACAAGTAAGAAGATACGGCATTGCGGTTATCATCTGGGATGCAGCAATAGACACCGCATTAACTCTACAAGAACTTCAGTGGCAACTTAGTCTATACAAGTTGGCCTAACTTGGGATTTTCTGGAAGAAAAACATAGCCTACAGGACAGCTGATACATGGAGTGATTCGTATAGCTTCCAGACAGGACTCCAGGACACCACCAGGCAGCCACCAGGACATGCAACTGTAGCTACGAGGGAATAGACGAACCGGGATCGCAGACACGGCATCACCCCATCCATCTTTAAGAAGCCATCCATCATACATCCAGACAACCCTACAGGACTCCACCTTCACCCACAAGACAACTTTATCAGCACGCAGAACATCTGTAGCTTGTCATCACTAGACAGCGTTCGCGGTTTTAACCACCAACGTCGCGACGCCTGGACAAGTGTGAAAAGGTCGGTAGAAGCGTAAAATACGTTAGTCCCCATTAAATTGCCTGAAGTAAATTCAAATAAATTTATTTTAAATACTGGGTTACTTAGGATGTTAGATTAAGAAATTTGTAATTAATTAAAGAAGTAAATTCATTAAATCGTAAATTCAGATTTTCATTAAAGTATAAATTACATTAAATTGAGTAATAAAATATTAAAATAAACTATAATAAATTAAGAGATTAGTTCTGCCTTATAGTTTTAAAACGTTATTATTTTATTTGAGAAGAAAGTTATTATTTGGTTTTATTTGGAAAATATTAAATACAAGAATTTTGTTTTATGTTTTAAATTAGAAAAAAGAAATTATTAAAATTTTATTTTGTTTTATAAAAGGTTATTATTTACAGAAACACCTAGTATTCAAATATCCCAATAGTTTATGAATTTTAGATTAAGAATTGATAAAGTGGAATTTCATAAAATAATTGCAAGCACAAATAAGCAATTTACAAGGTTAGTTCCAGTGTACTCACTCTTCAGAGGTTTACAAAAAGTAAAATTATTAACTTGTGTTCTTACTGAGCTAAAATTAAAAATAAATTACTGGAAGTATAAAGTAAAGTTTTTTGTCAGAATAGTCAGTGAACTGAATATTCGACACATAGTTATTTCACCTAGGCCAAACAAAGTGAGATTGCCGATAAGACTTCCAGTAGGTGGAAATAACTTATTCTCCAACGAAGAATTCACAATTATTCAAAACAAAGGTTATTCGTTGTAGAATTGGCGCTGCCAACGTGGGGTCGACGCGTTGCAGTTGTGGCCAAAACAAATTATTCTACAACTTAATTCCTCTAGAAAAGAATATTCGTTGTAAAATTGGCGCCCAACGTGGGGCTCGACTCGTTGTAGAATTGGCGCCCTTCGGTGTTGGCCGATTTCACTTGTGGTTAAAAAGTTAACCAAAAGTAAAAAATAGGTCAAAGAACTAACGTAAAATTATTTGTGCTTAAAACTGTGTATGTTAGCTTTAGAGTTGTGTTTAATATTAAGCCATACTACTGCTATTTCCCGTGTCTGAAATATTTCCCGGTTTCGTGTCGTATTAAGGTTCAGAGGGGGAGTGAAAATTAAACAACTAAAAATAATTAACCAGTATATTGAATTTGTCGCGGTAAAATCGGAAGCTTGGGGGGCGTAGGCCTAAAAAATAGGTGTAAAATTAATTAAAAATAATTGGGAGTTTTCCGACGCGACAGATAAAAGCAAAATTAAACAATTTAAACAATTAAAAACGATTAAATATAGTTAAAACAAATCTTAAACAAGCAAAAAATTAATATGGCGGATAAGGCGATGAGAGAGTTCTTCGAACAATATAAAAAGGATAAGGAAGAAAGGGCGAAGAAAGATAAAGAAGAACTGGAGGCCAGGGCGAAGAAGGAAAAGGAAGAAGAGGAACGCAGGCGGAAGGAAAAATTAGAAGAACAGGAGGCCAGGCAGAAAGAAAAACAAGAAGAGTGGGAGAGGAAAGAGGAACGAAGACGGCTCAAGGATGAAAAAATCCGGGAAGAAAAGGCAGCAGAAAGGCTACAGCGAGAGAAGGAGCAGAAAGAGTTATACAAAGTTATTTCTGGAAAGCTGGGAGACCTGGAACGAAGCCTGGAGGAAGAAAGCGTGAGGTGTAAGGAACAACACACCAAGGGAGAAGAGAAGATTAGGGAAATTGAAGGCGCTATCCATTTTCTGGAGGAAACCACAACCACCATGAAAGACAACGTAGACAAAGGGTTCCGGACAATGGAAAGTCGGGTGCAGAGCGTTGAAAAGAAGATAGGAAACGTGATAAGCCAGGGAAGTGGGAGTAGGAATGTAGGAATTGTAATGCCGCGGTTTGATAGCGACATAAATAAAATTGAATTTTGGGGAAATAGTAAAGAGAGGCCGAAACAATTTTTAAGAGAAATAGAAGGGTTAATGGACGAGTTGAATCCTTATTTAGAAGATAGGGAGAAAATAAAATTCATAAGACGCCATCTAAAGGGATACGCACTCGAATGGTTTAATATAACAGATCGCGAAGAGATGAAGTATGCCGAGTTTAGGGAGGCTTTTTTGAGTAATTACTGGTCGCTCCAAAAACAAAAAGCGGTCAGGAATTATATAGAAAATAATAGGTATGTAGAAAGGGGAAACGCTAGCAGAACCGAATATTTCTGTATGGTAGTAAACAAAGCGCGAGATTTAGAACCCCCCCTACCTGAAAGTTTCCTTGTATTCACGGTGATGCAACATTTCAGCGAGCAAATAAGATTAGCCAGCATAGGTAAACCTAGCGAAACCATTCAAGACGCGATAGAGTTCTTAAATAATGTAGACATGATAGAGGAAAATCGGCGAAGTAGACCCCAGGACGCTCAGGAAACGGAAAACAGGCATAATTTCACACCTCGGAATAACCCACCAATCCACAGATCCTATGCTCAAAACCCAAGTAACTCTAATCACCCAAACTCCAATAAACCACGTCCTTCCAACTCAAATCCTAACCAGAAGCCGAAAAACTAAGAAATGAGGTTCTGACAAAGGATGGATTTTTTCGGAATGACAGGGCCGATGAAAAAACAAAAAAACAAAGAAATAATATTAAAAAAGTAAATACGCGTGTAAACACCGAAAATTTAGGAAATAAAAAAGTTACTCCTTGTAGTAGAATCGAACCTGAAGTAGGCGAAAAAATCGTCGAAAAGGAGCGCGAACGTCAGCCTAAACAGTTAGGTAGTTTAAATGTAAATATTAGGGAAGACTTGTTAGATAATAGAGATGAACCAGTTATAGAAGAAAAACCGTTAGAAGAAATACCCGCGATTCCAGTAGAACTTGGAACGAATGCTAGTTACATGGAAATTGACACCGGAGCCGAAGTAAGCGTTATCCAGCAAGATTACCTCGAGCAATTGAAGGCGGAAGATGTCAAAATCTTAGAATTACCGGTAGCGTGTTTGGAGATAATTGGTGCATTAAAAGGAAAGGTGCAAAAAATTAGCAAGCAAGTCCTAATCGAAGTTAAACTGGTTGACAAAAGCGTAGATTTACAATTTTTGGTAGTAAAAGGTCTAAAATCTAGGATAATTATGGGATGTGACCTTTTATATAGTTTACAGGCAAAAATAAACATGCAAGAAAAATTTGCAATGTTCAAAATAGGTCAGGAAAATGTTAAAATCCCGTTTATTGATAAAAAAGTTGCAATAACACGGTTAAAAGGAAAATGTTTTAATATTAATTCCCGATACTATAAAACCAATAAAAAGAGCAATTTAATTAAATCGGAGGTAATTAAATCCGACGAAATCGAGGCAACGAATACTACACTCAAAACAAATAAAGTAAATATAAATCAAAATAGTATGAACGAGTTAGTAAACAAAGCTGAAATCGTTAATGGACCGGAAGTAGGCGAGACAGGCATTAATGATGTAATGGAAGGGAAGTGCGGCAGCAGTCAAGACAGGAAGCCGGAGACAACAGCTAGGAAAAACAATAAGGTTAGGATACAAAACGAAGAGAGGTTGAATAAGATGATATCGAGGGAGGTGTCAGTTCAACGAAGGAAGGGGCAGAAAGCCAAACAAAATATCGTACCGAAGATGCTATCAAAAGAAGCCAAGGACGAGATTCCGCGTGATAGGGCATTAAAAAGGTTTAATGTTCCAATTAATGTTAGGTATAATGGTGAAAAGATTCCAATTACCAACAAAGCGTCGCGGCGCAACCAATGTATCCATAACTGTGTATATTCTAGTGAACGTTGTAATCCAAATAAGGCGAAGTCAAGCACTACACTACACTGCAATTTTTCCGACCACTCGATTAGTAATAAGAATAATAAAAAATATGAAAACAATAAACCAAAACATAAACAATTAATATCTGTAGGAGGAGCAGAAACACGTAACCAAAATCTACCGTTAAATATGCGTGGAAAAATATCGAAAGTTAGATTTAAAAACACTGCTACTTCTGATGTAAATAAGACTAAGTTAAGTAGGAAACACGTTAGGTTCAAAGAGAAAGTAGGCCTAATTGAAAATCAGCTGTGTGGTCTTAGACAAGAAGGGGAGACGGTAACCCGAGCAAAAGGGCATGTAGCGGTTCCAAAGAAGAAATGCAATAAGATAACTTTGACAAAGGAGTATAGTCATGGTACTATACTAACGGAACAACAAGAAGGCCTACTGCAAAAATTAATAGAAAAATATAATACAGTTTTTTCTGAATTGCCGGGACTGTGTAAAAATTACGTTCACGAGTTAAAGGTTAATGCAACAGACACCTTTGTGAATCGTAATTACCCAATTCCCATAAATAACAAAAACAGCGTAAGACAGGAAAACAAAAGGAGAGTGCGAATCCAACAAATAAGGATGAATCCAGGTTTTACACAATTGTTGCAGGATTGGAGAAACAGACAGATGGCAAACCCTGAATGCTTAGAAATAATACAGGATATTGTAAATAAAGTAGATTATAGAATTGAAAATAATGTATTATGTAAATTTGTAAATGGAATATTGAAAATTGTAGTACCAGAGAACACGGTAAAAGAATTCATAAAACACGTGCACGAAACGTACGGTCACGCAGGAAGAAATAAGAGATATAACATGATTAAAAATAGGTGGCATTTTAAATATATGAACAATCGAATTATGGAAGAGATTAGAAAGTGCGATATTTGTCAAAGAGCGAAATACCCGAATCAATATTTAATAGGTCAAAGTAGGCCAATCATAACAAATAATATAGGCCGAGTAGTGGCGATTGATTTCTTAGGACCACTACCAAGAGGTTTAGGAAATGTACAACATATATTAGTGGTAGTGGATATTTTCTCTAAATATGTAAAACTTTACACAGTAAGAAATCCTACGACCGAAAATAGTATAGATAAAATGAGGCAGTACTTTGCAGAAGTTGGCAAACCCGAAAGTATTCTAACAGATTATGGCAAGGCGTTTACTTCAGGGAATTGGAAGGAGTGGATCCAGGAAGAAAGAGTTCAGCATGTACTAATCCCTATAAGACATCCACAAGTAAATCTGGCGGAGAGGGTGAACCGAGAAATTGTGCGAATGCTTAGAACATATTGCTACAACCGACAGGCAAATTGGAAACAATACCTAGAATATATACAGGACGTTCTAAACACAACGCCACACGACACCACAGGATACACCCCTCAGGAAATACAGTTTGGCCAGGAGGCGAGGTACGTGTGGGATGAAGTCTTCCCGAGGGAACAACAAAATCCAAGAGAAGAAACGGTGCGCGAAAAACACCAGAAGTGCCAGGCCAGGATCATAAGGGCCGGAAACCAACGAGCTGCTAAACAAAACCATGGTCGCAGATTTACAAACTTCAATGTAGGGGATTTAGTGTTAGTAACACAGAACACTAGCATTATGGCGAGTAAATTTAGAGGCGAGACCAGAAAACTGTTTCTTTTATACACAGGACCTTTCCGAATAAATGAAAGAGTAGGAAATGAAACCTATATTGTAGAAGACCGGGTTACAGGAAGAATAAAGGGAAAATACGATGTTCGAGATCTCAAACCATATATTCAATAAGTAAAGTTGTCATCCAAAATTAAATTAAAACTGTAAATATTATTGTTTCGAAGAAAAGGTAGGCCTAATGCATAAAGTGATTAGCCATACTGGGAAATCCCAAATGTAAATATTTTGATTGTATGTAAACACAAGCGGTGCGATGAGATTGTAAAGGGCAGATAACAAATTAGCCAGGAGGGGATGTTTGAAAACAGCTGAGCGGAAACAAGATCAAGGTCAGGCAGTGGGGAGAGAGAACACAGCACACTGCAATGAATGGAGTAGGCCTAAATAAACCACTCGACTCATTGATAGATACAAGGTAAGGCCTAAGCACTTTTCGAATACACGCAAAGGCATTGCTTGTTGTTTTAAAGTAAATTGTACATACAGATCCAGGAATAAAATGTTTGAATGCAATCTACAAACAAGTCAGGAGCCTGGAATGTCCTAATATACGAGTAAGGGGTATATAGGGGTTGCATATTACTTGGAAAAAAGGTAATTATGCGTAAAATTAGTTAGGAGAGTCTAAGTAGTTAAGATTCTGGAAGGAAGAAAGTAAGCTAAAACCTAGGAATCATTTAAGGAAAGAAAACTGTAATGGAAAAATATAAAGGAGGATACTAGGGAAAAGCAAAGGAAAACTAATTAGTACACTTAAAAAGAAAAAAAAAAAAAGAAAAAAAAAAAACTCTCAATTATTATAGTTGAAGCCACTTAGGCAAATAAATAAAATTTGTCAAAACATAAAGGGTAAACTAATGTAAAACGTATAAAACGCGGATTATAAAAATTCGGGAAGTATGAATGCGGGGAAATAACAGTAGTATAAAAGCGTAACCCAGTAGAATATTGTTAGTTTGTTATCAGGCAAATTAAAATGTGTCCCTGTATTTATATAAGTAGTGTACAGTATAAACATGTGTGTTCAGTGGAAGTGAACTCATCCAGTGAGCATTTCAAAAGGAAATGTATACCATGGTATATTGTGTAAATGTAATTTCAGAGTATGGAGAATAAGAAGAACAATGAAAAGTATAGTATAAAATGTATAAAAATATTATGAATGTGTGATATGTAAATTGTTAGATTAGGAAGGCAGAACTAGATATAAATGTAATAAGATATAAGGAAAATGAAAAAGGAATGCTATTATATTTAGAAGGTTTCAATATCTTGGGTTTTTGGCGGAGCCGATCAAACC
>JAGFPH010002806.1:142464-155048 GCA_018207615.1 Philaenus spumarius
CTGATTATAACAGCACATGTTTTATTATCATCTGGAGTTCTATTGGACATAAAAATATATAATAGCACAGATCAGCTGATTATAACAGCACATGTTTTATTATCATGACATGGTTAGTTTATGTTGTAATTTACTTTATTGAAGTAGGTTATGTTTAATTTTGCTGTTGCTTAATTATGTTTTTCTGTTTATAGTTCAATAGTTATGGAGGTGAACGGATAATTAGTGATGATGAAATTGTCTTTTTAGTAAATTTAATAAATCAATTTAAATAAATTTAATAAATCAATCAATGATGAAATTGTCTTTTTAGTAAATTTAATAAATCAATCTCTTATTAAATCAAGCAACTAGGCCTACATTAATTGCAAAAACTTCGCACAGGTTAGCTAGGGTTCCAACAGGGAGTTGGGGAGTAGGGGGTTGGCGTGCGGAGCACGCAGGGGTCTCCCCTAGTTTGTTTTTAATAACAAATCACTTAAATTGTTTCAAATTTACTGTTTTTAGTAAAAAAAGAACTGGTTTTAGGTTAATGGTTTTAGAATATTTAAATAAAATTTATTTTTACTTTCTAAGGTTATGAAATTTGATTAAATGCATGTTTACTAATTGAAATCATGAAAAATAATATGCTTGCCTTCAAAAATAGGCCCAGTTTAAGGTTCACTAGTTTGAAGAGTTTAATTAAGGACATTTTTTACTGTAACAAACTAAACTTTAAACAGTAAAATTAATATTTTTATTTTGTTTGGCTATTTCAACCAACTTTTGAAGTAATAGCCAAAATGTATTTTAAAACGTAGTAATTGAAAAATCGTTAAGATTGTATTACAAGAAATAAAACATCAATCATGAACAACCTAAAGTACTGATCATACAAAAAATGTTTTCTTATTTTAAAATGTAAAAAATACAACTTAAGTGACACATTTATAATTTTTCAGATTAATAATTTAAATAAAAATAAAAGTATTAACCATTTGCCTGATGGTAGTTGCATGATTCATTGGTTTAGTTTATGTTATGAAAAATATTTTTGTATATTTTCTATTATGTCCCGAAGGGAAAACAAAGAAACGACATTTTCACTTATGTAAGACATGAACAAAGTAAATTACAGTCTCGTGCTTCGTGGGCCATGAAATACTTCTAGCTTTCAATTGTATTCTTCATTGACCAGATTACCTTGACAAGCAAAATCTTAATTCTAATTACAAATAAATAATGGTAATGATTAAATTAAATATTGATTTTTAATTTAATTTCTGACTATTTTATAGTTATTAAATTATTTTAACTGTTTGTTCAATAATAATTTTAACATTAAATACACTACTATTAGTGTCAGAATATTTTAAAATATAAAACTGCCAACCCTCAAACAAAACGAAATTTATAATGAATTATAAAATATAATTTTCTTTAGTGAGAAAATATTTCAGAACTAAAAAACCTTTATAAATAAATGTCGTAAAATACGATATTTATGGTTAGGTTTTATCTGGTAAACATTAAAAAATTTAAGTCGAAAATAAAACGAATTTTGATATAAGAGCGGTAAGATGAAAGTACAGTAATTATTTTATATTTGTTTATATATGCTTTAGTATATTTATATATATATAAAAAATATATTACTTTTATTTTTTTATTATTATTTGTTTTTTATATTACTTTTATTATTTCTTAGGGTATGTGAAATGTTTACATGTTTATAATCTGATTTTTCATTTTAAATTATACCTGAATGATTTATTTTTCCAAACCATTTACTCTTAGCGCTTTAGTTAGATGTTTATATTATTGGCTTCGGCAAAACCTTTCTGTGTTTGAGTTTACGGAATATGATTACCTTTAAAACAAGGTAAATAACTTTATTACAATAGGATAAATAAATATTACTGTAAAATGAATTCACTAGGTTATTTTTGGAAAATAAGGCTGCATTATCAGTAGGAAATAGTGACATTTATTTAATGATTCCACTCATGTATAAATATTTCCATTTGGTCAAAAATTAATTGTTAATCAGAGCCTTCTGATTTAATTTTAGATATTCTGATCTGATAATAATAAATTATTATTTGTTTTATGCAGTAATGATTTTACATTAACAATGAAACAAATAGTTACAATTCAACAGAAACCAATTTAATATGTTCTACTGACGTTCAATTGCAACGCTACATACAAGTTCAAAAGTCATAAATAATACAACCTTGTCTACTTGACCAAAAATTTGAAATTGTGGTATTTGGCCAACAGATAACGTCATCATCTGTTCAATGCCACTTTCAGTTTTCACATATTTCTGATAGTGCTTGGCAGTGTAAAAGTGTTTATATGATATACACGTTATGCAGTACTAGTCCTTTACTTAATTTGTCTTGTGACTTTATTTTATTAATATGGTTATGCAACTTTATGCATAAATTGAACTCATTTTACTAGGAAACTTTACCTAATGCTCTTAAAAGAAATGCATTAACAATAATTATTTCTGAGATTTTTTATATATTTCTGTGCAATGACAATTGGAGAAGTAGTTATCTATTATTATATTTTGTTAAAAGGGAAAACCAGTTAAAAATCAAAACAATAATTGTTGTTGGTAAACAAATAAATAAAATATAGAAATATAAAACTCGACTATGCAGTAGTGTCAATATTGAGTGGTTGTTTCACAATAATTTATTTCTCATTGATTCATATAAAACATCTTAAGTATGATTATTTTATCTTTACCATTAATTTTAATGATTTTTTTGGCTTATTGGACTGGATATATTACATAAATACCTGTATTCCTCGTACTGCTCGCAGTCCTATTGCGATCACTGTCTATGCGGACGTTAGTTTTGCCTATTTTGTTCCTTATGAAATTACATCGGCATATTTATAACTCATTGTGTGTGTTTGTATGTTAATGTTTGTGAATTTTTAATGTGTAATTTGCTGTTATTTGAAGAGCATTAAACAAATGTAAATAACTTTTAATCAGTTTGAAAATGCCTGAAAAATAAGCGAAACAACCATCACCGCATAGACAGCGATCGCAATAGGACTCTGAGCAGTACGAGGAATAAAGGATTTATGTAATTAATTGTAAAATTATATCTTTACTTTTATCAGTATTACTGATATTATATTTATCACATGACTGGCAGTTATGCTTACACGGACGTTATTGTAACCTATACAATTAAAAAAGACAACTTTCATGCAAAGATGTAATTTTACCCTGGCCCTTCTTGTATTTCGTGAGTCTACCACCACCAATTTAAAGGGATCTCATGTGAGAAGGCGGAGAAAATTTTTAAATATAGGCCTATGCGTATTTAAAGTTGCATATACAATTATTGTGTAAATTTATACAATTTAATAGATGTAAAAAAAATAAAATTACTGTTTCAAAAGCTCTTGTAGCTTATTTTATTATCAAACATAGTTTAAGGTTTCCTAGAAAACATGCAAGCAGATTCCATGGCCATCAAAATGTCGAGGTAGTACATTTGCTCAGCAACGTACCACTAGTACGGGGGTTGAAAAGAGCGAAACCAAATGACTTAGTGTATATTATATAAGAACTACACATGATCAAAGTATATATATTGTATTGTGAAGTGCGACACTGGACGTATTATCACCACACAGCCTGTAATGTCAGAAAAATATTGGTGGATAGTCCTTGACTACTTATAATTGTGTGTGTATATATTAGTATACTTAGTATATAATAGTTAAGTAGATAGCTTAACTAAGCCTTATGAATTGTGCAAATTGCATCGTTCTGCATGTCTCGTTATACTTTTTGAAGAACCTGTATAGCCTACGTATGCTTTGTAAGATTGGTGTTTGTGATAAGATAGAAGTTTTCTACGACTAATATTTCCTACTTTCTATAAAATAAATATTTATCAATAATATTTTAACTGTAGGAGTTTTGATTGTATTTTAGAAGAGTTGTTTAACATTATAATTAATTTTCAATTACACTAACATATTTACCAATATTTTTCAGTCTGAAACTGATAGTAAAATTAAATAACCTATACAAATACAAAGTTATTAAGTAAATAAATCTTATTTGGGAATCAGTGATCCCATTTACATTCAGTTATTTATAACATGTAGGTAAGACAACTAAGAAGGTTAGTTTGATCACAATCGGTTCAGTACATCCCATTTTTTTACAATATTCGTCTGTGACAATAATAACTGTTATTATATATTTTTCGTAATTTCAAAGCAGACTTGTTTTTAGTCATAGGCAAAGTTACTCAATATTTTGTCTATTTAGATTTGAAATCTGTTTTAAATTTGTGCAAACATTCTCGAGTAATAAATATGATTGTGCTGCCAACATATGTTACAAATTTACTCTAACTAGAAGCATTTTTTTTAAAGATAAGCAGTACAGGGTGATAAGGTGTGAGGTTTGGTCCAAGTGATAGACAATTTGATTTCTAGTCCCCCGATGCCCAGGTTCATCCCTGCTCAACTCTACGTGGAGACAGTTTCAAATACGGAAACGATAGATCGAGGTGCAAACTCTCAAACCACAGTCCACAATCCGAAGCCTAAAGGTCAAAGTTCAACCTCTAGAAGGCATGTGAGCACAGGTTGCAGGCTAAGGTGCAAACAAATTCTGCCAATATATTTCGTAAACGCAAGCAGCCATTCAGCGCATTCGTGAGTAAACCAATTTCCCAAATAGTTGATTGCAATCCTAAAACTTATAACCTTAATTTCTGAAATTTGCTCGACGCACGTCAGCGGTTCAGATCCGTGATCGATTTATTTAATGAAGACTTTGAATTCCAGTAGTGTCTTAAAATATGTATTTTACTAGTAGTTAAGCTTTTAAATATTTAAATAGATAAGCTTTTATATTTGCTTAACGTCTTTACTTTATTCCAGTTAGACTAATAATGACGGGGAACAGGGTAGCGCAGGTAAGCCGAACTCCAGTAACTCGGTCCAAACCTCCGAAACAAGGTAGAGAGGTTCCAATTGAAGCAAATTTTGACGACTACTCTACACATTGCGCTTTGTTATTTCAATTATAAAGTAATACATTTTGTTTACAGTAAACTAAACACAATTCTTATTGCCACCATATAAAATCTGAATAAAAAAACCTGCAAATACGTACAATATTGATTTAAAGGAATGGTATTTCTAACTAAATGTATGTTTTTAAATTTAACTATACTAGACTATACAAGCATGAACTTCCATTATTTACTTCAAAATGATTTTTTTTATTTATTCATAGTCATGTACATTGTTTTTTATTTTGTGAACTGTATTCTAAAATCTGTACATATATGCATTTATACATATACACGGTATATATTAACTAAATTAAATTAATAATTAAATTAGTAATTAAATTAACTAAATTACAAGTGAAGAAAATATGGGCCAAGACATATTATGCATCCTAATATCATTATGACAACTGTATACACATCATACAATATGGCAACAACTAGAAGGAGTAAAGTATATAAGCCTTTGACACTAAATAAAAATTTCAAGTTACAAACTTGAGTTGACTATGAATTTTCGGTCTAGTTTCATTGAAATGGAAAACTAGGTATAAAGTTTGTACCAATTTCATTTTATTTAATTCTATTATAAAATGTGTTTGTGTATAGTTAAGTTAATGCCTGAAGTTTGTTCATTGGAATTATGTTTGGTATTTAAACAACCAAAGAACCATATTACACTTAAAGTTTAATTACCTCTTGGTTTTGTTTTAGCTTTATTGGTTTTAATACGAAGACAACAAAAAATAACAAATACAATAACACAAAAACCAAGTTATAATTTAATTTAAATTTGGTAATACTGTCGAACTCTATACAAACAAACGATAATCTAAAACCTAAATTTCATATTTACTTGTTAATAAAGCAACGAATGTACAAACTCAATTTTATTTTATTAATTTATTACCAATTAAATACAGTTTTAGTTTGTACTGTAAATATTAGTCTGTTGGAAACGCTGTGAATAAAATAAATAACACAAGACAAACACATTGTCGCATTAAAGTACTAAAGAAGTAATTATTTTCATAAAATTCCTCAAGTGGTTTAAATTATAATTTTAGAAGACGTAATGTTGCCTATATTCATATTGCCTAGACATACTTGACATTGCTTTGAAACAACCTGAAGTATGTATTTTTTTTATATGTAATTTGATTTAGTCTTCAGAAATTTTTATATAATTGAATTTGAAAAACATAAATATAAAAAAGCAATTTACTCTACATTCGTATTATATGCAGAATGAAATAAGATTTTTATAAAATTAAAGTATAGTAAAGGGAATGTACTTTAGAAGCTGCATGCGGTATTGGTTTGAATAAAACAAAAAAGTTTGAATTTTGTTGCGAAACAAAGTAAATGGTGCAGAACGAGAAGTTTACATGTAACAGTTGTTGCCATCTGCTTACATCAGTTTTACTACTTTATATGTAGTTTTTTTTTATGTACAGTATTTATGTTATGTTCTATTTACAAAGTTTCTCTTGTTTGACCCATTGTTGAAATTGTTTTAATAATTAAAAGCCCTAAATACGGGAAATGAACCTAGCCAAAATGGTTACCTAGCCTAAATCGTAAGTTACAGTAAATAATAATTGTATCAAATGTGAGAGCACAGTGATTGTTATGGAAAGTACGGAGGCCTCTCCCCTAGTTAGTAATGTAATTTTATTTTTGTTTAGGAGTTATAAGCATACGATACTCTTCTTTGTTATGCTAAATAAAATACAATATGTTAGAAGTAATTTTAAATGGCTCATTACCTTAGTTTTTTTTTTAACTTTAAACTTAAAAAGAAAAATTACTTGATTACTAATAATTAAGATAAAATTTTACAAAAACTAAGAAAATGAAACAGAAAATACTAAATTGAAAGAAGAAATTATTCTACAGTCATAACTAAGAATTTCCTAAGTGAGAGACACTTCTAAGTTTACAAAATTATTTGATACGTATTTAAATAATTATGTACGATGCAATGAGTATTTGTTATCTACTGGTGGTGTACAGGTGGTGCGATCTATCTAGATGGTGTAAAAAATGTTTTAACTTACGTTAAACATACGTCATGCATAAGAACAGAACCTATTTAATTGCGCTTAAACACGATAAAACTGCAGGAACAATATTGACTATTTGACCCCAAAACGAATTTGAAAAGGCTTATTTTTAATTACAGGAGAGTAGCAAATAGTATTAAGACTGTTTGCATAGTACAGAAGAGATTGAATATTCGAAAACAACGGGTAAATTAAATTATCAAAATTAATAAAATAGTTGCAGAGTGTTTGGATAAAAGTTTAATATACATTCTGTAACTAATATATTAAGGCCTTTTTAAGAGTTATTTAAATTTGTCTCGGGTTTATTATCATATCGGATTGTTAAAATATCCCTTTTCTATTCTTCAATCAATGTCGAAACTGCCAGTCATATTTTATACACGTTATAATGAACGACCAACACAACAAATGTCCAAGTTTTAGTTGATTCTTTTATTATATGCACCACGTGACTGACAGTTTGTCATCATATACGCTCCGTTATCGGAAAATATATGGTTTTATTCTGTATGATTTTTGTTTTTTTTAAGTTAGAAATCTTATCGTCATATTTTACATCCGACGAATTCATAATACAATATTTTATTTCACATGAATTCAATATTGAAGTATGAAGAATGGATGAAAATATTGATGTTGGTGTTTTAAATAAATCCAGTAAACATTTTGATGTTGTTTTATCCCTATATGACACTTATACTTGAAGCCACTTCGTAATCCACAATACATCTAAATTGGAACCATCTTTAATTAGCTCTCTACCACTGTTACAAATCTTCGTACATGCAAATTGGATTGTATCTTGTACACTGATTTCAAACATAAAATGATTAGAAAATTAGGTGATTTGTTTTATAAATACAAATTTAAAAAAACACAACAGTTGTTTTCTATCAGAACTCGTTTTGAGTGCAACGCAGGGTCTACTTTCAATCCTTGCATTTATGACAGCCCCTCCTCGAGGTTATAAATTTAACAGAACATGTAAACCCACTCAGAGTTTGGCGTCATTACATACTTTAGCAATATTTATTTCACTGAGAATAGCCTTTACGCCTTTAAGTACTCTTACATACAAAATATACCACGACTATAATTGCAAAAACTTGTTTGCTTTAAAAAAGGAATTTAACAGATCACCAAAGATAGACCAGTGATCAAATATTAAAATGAATTAACAAGAAAAAATTGAATAGCACCATTTTATAGTTAACTAATGAAGACCAACTGTACAATTTGGGTAAAAAATAAAACAAAAAAGAAAAAACAATAATGCATTTTAAAACTGTATCCAGTTGTTAAATAGTTTTTTGTATTGGCGATGATAACTGATAAGGTATTTCGCCCTTAAAATAAAGAATAAAGATGTGAAATTTGTATTACGTTAATCTGATTTAATATTTTGTATAATACATGTTTATATTTGACTGAAAGAGCACCCATTTTATAACTTGGATGAATATTTAAGTTGTGAAATCAATATAGAAGTAAGCCTAAGTCATCTGTCATGTTAGTTTTCAAGATTTAATGAATAAATTCAGACTGTATGTGATGAAGTCTATTACACGTGTCGAAGGACCACTAAGTGTTCTGTTCTCTTCTGCCATACAAATATCATCTTGAAGTGAAGGTGCAAACGTAAGAAATATTTTAATGTATTGTTAATAAATATATATATATTTGTTTTGGTCTTGTAAAGTAATATGCATGTTTCACTGGAGTTTGCGATGATCCTTTCCTAACACAAGCAGCTAGTCAGATAATGGTATTTTTGTTTAAAGAATAAACAGCTCCCAAATCCTAAATCATTGTTCCTTTTTCCCATGTTATTTATGCCCCTTTGTGTACTTCGTAAATGAAGAATGTTTCTCAGCATTGCATAAATACAACATAAATATTCTGGTAATATGATTTTATAACATGACCTACTCTAATGTATTTACCTAAACTAGGCCTGTATTACACTATCAAAGTTCTTTGTCAACAGTGTAAGTGTAATACAGGCCTAAAGCAACTCATTTGTAAAACATATTCAAAACCTGAGTGTGATAACAATTATATTTTTTCAGACCGTACACAGGTTAAAAATCGCAGCACTGGAAAATACGTAATTTGGTATTTAACTTGGTAAAAAAATAAGTGTTTGGAAATTTGACTCCTAGTGCAGTCTTTATACCGGGTTATATAATGTAGATAGTTTAAAGTTTTTTTGTTTTAAATAAATGATGATATCAAGGCTGACGATTCCACGAGTTTGATAGTGTATCTAAATCCACTATAACACCAAGCTGTAACTTATTTGGAGTTATGTGCGATTGAATCAGTATAAAATTAAACTCCGCAGGCAGTAGATTTAAATCAATGATTTTAAAATTAAATTTGCTTTGTTTCTTTGTGGTTGCCTGTGTACTTGCAGCATATTCTAAATACTTGCAGATTTATACTTTATTTAAATTAATTATTTCAATTTATCTTTGCTTTACATACAACATAAGAAAGTCTGTTGGAAAACATGCATTAATATACAAATACTAGATAGTAAAGTATAAATTAATGTTTACTTGCAACATATATAGCCTACCGTTATTTGTTTGCTTTGATCAAACTAAGTAAGCAAATACACTTTATTTAAGCTTATACCTAGCAAAAGTTTTAACATGGAGAAGTTACTCAAACAACCCAAATATATTATACAACACTTGATTTCAATAATCATCACACTGGATTTAAAGTACCTTCTTGTATTTTATCAACCAAATAAAGTAAATGATGAAGAAGGTACCTTAATATTATGGAATACGAATAAAGGTGTTTTCGATAAGTTAAACGATTGTCTAGCTTTATTTAAAATTTAAATGTGTACATGCTTTGGAAAGTGTTTATTTCGTTTAACTAGTAAGCCTCCGTGAAAAATCATAGGCAGATTAATTAGATATACATCAGAAATACATTATTAAACAATATAAAATTTAAAAACAACAGACTTTTTCTAGGCCTACCTAACTAAGCTGATGGAAATTTTCAACTCGGTAAATGTGTACAATTAAAGGTTTATAAAACTGTTTGATTAGGCTTGTTTGTAAAAATTTTGTATTTATATACGATATTATATTTTTTAAAGAAAGATACAAATATTATCTTTTAATTGGATTTTATTTCATACAATGGTAGAGCAAATGATTTAGAAGTTACTAATATTATAGTGAAGAAATTAATAATCGAATATGTTGCCCTTGGTATGTTATACGAAGATGGATGAATGTTTCCGAAGCTAAACGAATATAGGAAGGCCTATCTCTTCTTAAAATTTGTGTAAACGAATATATTGATGATAAAAGTTTGCATTTATAAACAGTTTATAGTCACAAAGCAAATCTTATAACGTATTACAGTTCTATAACTCATATTTAAAAAAATGAACTTCACAAGAAATTATAATTATTGAAGTTGTAAACATAACCCTAAAGTACAATCTATGCAGAGATTTGTTTAAGTATTACAAATGATGGGTGAAATCAGCTGTTATATTATATGTTACACAACTCGCTTTTATATGAGTTAATTAAATATAAATACATGTTTTTGTAAAATGTTCAAGTTTAGTGAACATAAAATTCAACTCTAGATTCATAGTTTCACTACTATTATATAAAAGGGAGCATTGGTTTGTGATGCACAATATAGTTTATAATTAGCAAAACAAATATTTTTTATATGACAGTAAAACAAGGAAAAGGCGTTTTCCGTAAATGCGAAAGTAACAAACTTTAATACTATTGCTTCGTGAGCCATGAAACACTTTGAGCTCTACAATTTTATCCTTCATTGAACAGTTTACTCCACCAAGAGAAAAATTCTATTCTATTTAGTTTTTAAAAGTGTGTGTTACATTACATAGCTTAACACAAAATTATATAACAAGGTACCTATTATATTTATGTTTTGTGTGAAACTGATTTAATTTAAAATAGTTTATATTTGACAGTTTTAATTACTACTTAATAGTATTCTTTAACATTAAATACTAGGCGTTTATACTTCTGAGTTTAATACTTACAATTTATTATTGGAACGTATCTGTTATCTGTTTCCGTAAAACTCTTCTGAATATCTAAATTTCACATTTTCAATATGTCGTGGAAAAGTTATAACTGCCATAAAAATATACGAGCACGTTCAAAAACAAAGTCACATTTCGCGATAGTTCACCGAATACTCACTTTCTTTTCTGCCATCTGCACTTTGCATTTTTACAATTTCAGCCGAAAATAAGTGCATTTACGTTTAGTTTTGATTGTTTGAAATGTTATACAGATGTTTTTCCAAATACTAATTGTATTATTTCCCCACCGCAAGTTTAACATAAATAAGTCATTAACTTACATTTTATGACCTATTGAATACGTACAATCCACACATGTAAAAATGTTGAGCGTGAAAGTGCAAATTCAGTTATATAAGTAATTAATTGACTCGGTAAAGTTTAATATAAATTAATTAATATTCATTTGTATTAAAATATTGGGAGTAAATGTCAGTAGTAGCCCTGAATTTATAAACAGAAGAAAAAACGAGTTTATATGATATGTACAAGTAATTTAGTCCTAATTTGATTTAAATTGTATTTAAAATAATATTAACTATAAGTTATTTAAAAGTATACATTCATTTTTTTAAATGTGTTATTATGACATTTTGTGTGTAGTTATTATTGACGAGAAACCATATTATTAAAAATCTGATATTTTTATCAGATATAACACCGTTAATGTTATATTCTACAGTACAGTATTGAATACATGGTCTCACTAAAGAATTACGTTTTATTAATTTTACTTATTTTAAAATAATGATTACTTATTTTAAGAAATCAATTAGATCGTATGCAGCTTTCACAATTAATTCCGTAAGTACTGAGAAACGATACCAGTTCTAATGGTACGAAATAAAAGATTGTAATTTTAATTAGTTAAACGAGTTTATTGACAGATTATAAAAATACTAATAATATTTAATGTTTCTTAACTATACGCATATTCTAATGCACACATTTCACAAAAAGAACTAATACATAGGACGGTATAAAAGAGAAGCGGGTAATAAGAGAAACGTTTAAAATAAATCACAAAGATGAACTTACTGCCCGTTGAAAACGAGTTACATAAAATGTACAGAGAATTGGTCACAATTAGAATTAAAGTAATTGATTTTTTTATGAAGGAAGAAAAAACCATCGA
Organism: Philaenus spumarius; assembly: GCA_018207615.1. Taxonomy (NCBI): domain Eukaryota; kingdom Metazoa; phylum Arthropoda; class Insecta; order Hemiptera; family Aphrophoridae; genus Philaenus; species Philaenus spumarius. The sequence goes on from JAGFPH010002806.1 coordinate 154,825, forward strand.
AAAGTGTTTGTGGAAACAAAGAAATACAAATCCGTATTTAAAAAAATAAGATTGATTTTCTCATGTTTAATGAATCGCTTGATGGAGACAAACCATCCATAATTTACTATTCTTCTTATTATACTGTACATTATATTATTATTATATTACTATATTGTTACGTAAACAATTTTGCATTATAACGTCTTTGTAACTTTTACAACCTTCTGCATTTACCCTTTACC
>JAGFPH010002806.1:160048-177493 GCA_018207615.1 Philaenus spumarius
TATAGCTTCCGTTCCCTTATTTTTATCTTTTAGTAAGATTGGTACAGCATTTAAATGATGCATTTAGTTTCTGAAGCTTCCTTCTAAATATATTCGTTAGTTGTTTGATATGAGAAGGTAAACCTTAACAATGTAACTTTAATTGCATAATTTCACTAATAATCTACCGTATGAACCACATACATTGACTTTTCTAACAGAAGAATAGATTGACTTATTGCGAGGAATTATAATTTTAAATAAATAACTTGTTGTTCGTACGTATTAACATGTCATTTTCTACATTTTGGAAGCAAACATTTTTTTAACAAAATAAAAAGCAATTGTAATAATTTTAAAAAAATGGGATAATTCAATTATACATTTAATTTTGTACTCTGTAAATTTTTTAAAGCAGACAAAGGTAAAATCATAACAAGTGCAAATATAAATCACCAGCATTAGAGCGATATTAAATGTTAACTAAGTTCGTGACCACAGTTTGCATAAGGGATAAAAGTTATTTCCGTCAAAAGTGAAATATTGGATTTCATCGGCGCAATACAGAAGAGCTGGCTAGGGGCAAACGCGGTCATTATTGTGACAGAGTGTACCCTACATTTCCGGATGGATTTATTACAATACTTTACCAGAACATGAACCAATCCTACAGAATAAGACAGTATAAAGGAGAAACGGTACATTTATAAACATCTGTAACAGACAAATACTTCACCTACGTTTTCATTCTTTCGTCTCAGTACAAATTATAATTTTCTTGATTCAGTCATTAAATTCACGGTTAAAAACAGTAAAAAAAAAAATTCAACTTAATACATTAAATGTACTTTTTTTTAAATTTGTATACACCTGGCATTACTCAATTATATGTTCCTTACTTTTTGTTAATGGTATGTCTAACTACTGAATAAATGTATTAAGACCGATAGAAGAACTACCAATTTAATAATGACTATACTAAAATTGAGTTATTCTAACTCTCTTTAATTTGTTTTCGTATGCATGATAATAATCAACATTTCATATCATTTTTTAATATATTGATACTTTTACTTCGATTTCAGTTTATTTATAACTTAATTTTAGTAAATAGCAATTCAAATAGTTCACGAAGCATATTAAACAGTCGTGAAATGAAATCTGCAAACACTAACACTCCATTCAGAAGTCATCGTTGTGGACAATAACAATGCAAGCTTACTCCGTCCAGCACACTGCGGGGAAAGGCTAGGTCGCAAAGGACAGTCTTTGAAAGTGGAGGGAGTGGATTTAAGGAATGGCTATTTCTCCAATGGGCAATTATCGTATTTTGCATGTGCAAGTTCTCCTAACAGTCTGGTAATTTTGCAGCAAGAGGAGTGAACGAAAATGGAAAACCAGGTAAAAGGCTGTCTTTTAGAAGTAATATTAAACATTGTCAGTTGTAACATTTCCTCTAACAACTTATTTAGAATTACAAAATTTTGTTGACTATAAAATCTCATGCATTTAGTTACTGTGAACTTTACCATGCAATAATTTATTTTTCTTGGTTTAGAAAACCCAATTGCTTGTCTATAAATATATAAATGCCAATAATGATGGTTGGTACTTAGCGCTTTAGCTCAATAATATTATTGGTAATTTTTCTATAGAACATGACTGCATTTAGTTTTATATTTTTTGTGCAAGCATAATTGAATAAGACAAATGTCGTCTTAAATGGCGTAACGAATCACAGGTATGCAGCTGGTTTCATAATAAAGACAAGAGAGAATACGTCATAGTTTCCTGTAATATATCTCAGGAGACATTTGAGCTGCAGGAAGCTTTGCAGACAATTTTATAATTTGAAATGCATTTGCAAATCATAACGTATTAATATATCTCCTGTTGGGACATGCATTAAAAGAAAAACAATAAATACTCCATCATATCATAAATAAATACTGAATATAATAACACATATAATAGGGAATGTATAATAGCAGCATAATATTAGAAACCAATGAATTAGCTTTATACAGTTTAGACAGTTTTCTATTATCAATACTTTATATCAGGCTTAAATTTAACAACCTTTTTAAAAAATTATATTATAATAATTATTACATTTTCATGCTATAACATAGAATATTTAAAAACAACAATTACTTACTAAACTTACAAAATTACAGTTGTTACTATTGTCATCCGTATAAACAAGGGCTTTTCATTTTTTAGGGGTGAAAACTACCCCTTATTGCAAACAATTTAAAAATCGTAGCTCCTAGCTTGTAATTGGTTAAAATAAAGTTTAAATGAATTACTGTATTTGTAGATCTCTTGACATTCTCGAACAAGTTTATGATTAATCAGAAAGATTCAACCCCTGTAAATTATCCCCCGAGGGTAGTAATTTTCAAAACTAGTTTATAGATATTTATTATAACTTGAAATGGTTTAAAAGTGGGTCATATTACATTTGAATTATTGTATTTTGTTTTTTTTTTTTATGAAATTTTATTTGTGAGACGCTACACACCTTATAAATCATCAACTGAGGATATTAATTATTAAAACATAATTTCAACTACTTTTTTTTAATTAAAAAATATTTAAACGTGCATTATTGTATTGAATGAATTAAGACTATGTCAGTAGTGATATAAAATTTTTTATTTTTTTAAACACTAACCTTTATAAAGCCTTACGACAAAAAATATAAAAATTGAAAATATAAAAAATGTATATATATTATTTTTAATGCAACTTTAAAATCCTAGAAAACACAGTATATACAACGATTATTAACAAAATTTCACGGTGTAAACATTTAATTGAAAATTCAGGATAATTATTTATTATTGAAACTTACCGATTATATTTGTATAATGAAATAAATTTCAGTATAACAGCTGACAAATTCCAACAAAGATGAGTCCTATAAGAGCACATAGTATAATTAATACTGTTGTAATTATGAATATTATACAACACCGTGTAAAAAATTTTCGTTGTACTTACAATTTTATTTTTTTTATAAACATAACATAACATTTAATACACATAAACAATGATTTTTAAGACATAATACAACAAGGTAAAGAACAAACTAAGACCACGTGTAAATTCTTTCGATATTAACAGTATACTGGCCAAAACGAGTGGCATCATTCAACACATAGGCCTACGACACAATATATACATATATAAATAACACATATATATCTACACACACATATATTAGAAAAGACCGTTTTAATACTTTAACCATGTGCCAGCTATTGCTCGATTTTATGCTCCATTTTTCTGTCTTTGTCCCTATGCTTCAAAATTCGTGCTCCGAAATTTTTATAAAAATGCAGTTGGTTTTTCGACGATAATTCCCTTATTTTTTAAGCTATGAACTTTAAAAAAAAGCATTTTGTAGATAATTTCAAGCGCTTTAACGTCACATCAGTTTTTTTTCAAAACTTATTTTTAAAAAGGGTTGAGTTCAAAGGGCATTGATAAGCTACAAATAGTATGCGAATGCAATTTTGAACCGCCATTCTTGTGATTTTTTTAAAATCTAAATTTTCAGTAAGAAAACTCCTACAATTAACATTTGAAAATTTGCTTCATATGATGAATATTTTTTTGGTTTATTTAAGAAAATGCATTTTTTTCAAAAATGCAAATTTTAATATAATCAATTATTTTTTCTAAAATAAGCATTCCAAACGAGTCATATCACTTGAACATCAATAACATCTTAATGAAGTAATTTGCAAGTGGGTTACGATTCATTTCAATTAGGGTGGTAATGGCGCGAGTGTAATTGTTAAATTTAAAAAAAGTTACTTTATATTTGTTATAAGTCAGTTAATTCTTATGTAAAACACTTTTATCAGTGCTCATTTAAAAGGTCATTTATGTACTTTAAAAAGTTCCCTTGAGGTTTCCCCAAAAATTTCACCATTTTCAAGTTATTTAAGGTTTTCAATTTCGAGTTTATCGAAAAAATAACCGTCCTTTAACGATCAATAACTCAGTTCGTATTGGGTTCACAGAAGTCATTAAGAAACGAATCTTTGTTTTTTTACTAGCTACATTTTTGTTCTGAACTATTTTTTCAATAAAATGAAAACTGTTTAAGTTATTCGTGAAAAACGGTTAAAAATTATGCGTTTTTTCAATGAAAAATTCAGTTTCAATCCTTAATAACTCGGAAAGGATCAATTAAAAAAAACTTTATAGAACAAAAGTTGCTTAGAATTGGTCAATCTATAGATTTCCCAGTTAATTTTGATTAAAAATGTTTCAACCCCTTGTAGGGGTTGTTTTCACCCCTAGGGAAAATCCCGCTTCGGCACAGGGTAAATTTTGAAGAAGGTTATAAATACTACCTAAATTCCAATTTCAAGAATATCGATGTTGATTCTCAAAATTGAACGCGAAAACGGCTGATTACTGTTCTAATACAAGTAGTTAAAGATTAAAAATTTAGTTAAAAATAAAATTGTCTTTAAAAAAAAGGCTTGAACGGCTCTTACACATATCTTTAACATTATAATCCAAAAATGTATTACCCTCAATCACGAAATATTAGTTTTTGTTATAAATAATAATCTAAGAAACCGACAAAAACTTATGGGTAGTTTTTTTATTAATAAACTATATGAAACCAATGAATTTCTCTCCTTTCTATATATTCCCAATTTAAATACAAGCGTAAAAGTTAGAAAGTTCAATAAATAAAATAAATCAAACAAAAATAAAACAATAAAATTTAGGTTGTAAAATAAATTACATTTTTTTATATAATCTAGAATAAATTTATTATTTATAGAATTAACAAAACTTTTTCAGAATAATTCTCAAAAGCGATACAGGAAAACTAAATTAATACAAGAAATGTGTCATATAAATAATAAATGAACTAAATAGATTGTTTTAAAAGAAAAATAGGTATTTAAGGAAACATTAGAATTCATAATAAAGAGGCCGCATTATTTAATTAGCATATTTAAAATAAAACAAATACATCAGAAAAAATATAATAATGGAGTAAAGAAAGTAACCATCGTTGAACTAAAAATTGAATGGCAGTAAATTAAGTTAGATTTTAATGATACCCACAAGTCACCGTAAATTTGTACGGGATGTCGATTATATATTCTACCTTCCAAGAAGATACACTCATTGGTGTAAGCAATTTATTACTGGTGTTGGAGCTTTACATCGATGGTAAAATCAACTCCCATTACCGTTTACAGAATGTAGGGGTGTGCGAGATTGACTTTTTGAATTCGAGACGAGAACGATATGTTGTTTAATAAAAATTATCGAGATCGAGAAAAAGACGAGAGCTGAGGTTTAGGAACGAGCGAGAAACGAGAATTTATTAAATACAATTTATCGAGATCGAGAAATAGCGAGATTAACGTTTTTGTAACGAGAATGAAGCAAAATTTTAATCTCAAGTTGAGAGTGAGAAGTATCATATAGCTTTTTACATCATCGAAATTAATATTATATATATATGGGATAAGTTAATTATTAATAAGTTAACTTTCTTTTGATTTGCTATTATTACTAAGTTTATGAAAGCTATTACAAATATAATGTATCTCATAGATAATATGTACTTAAACAGTTTAGACTATTGATTAATATGTTAATATGCTTTACACTGCATATGCAAAATATTAATTTTTATATAATTATATTTATTTTTAGTTAAGTAATTAACTGCCATTATTTATTTTACTAAAAACCAAGGTTATATAAAACTCAATCTCTACTATGCTAAGTTATTTCTCGTCAGTATCAAGTAATTTAAATAAGATATTGCGATATCCTAATCACTTCCTTGTGTTGAGATGTTTTGTTTATCTTCTTTTCATTCTAATGTAACATTTTAAGTTTTATAAAAAGACCTAAAATAAAACTCGAGATTTTTAATATGTATCGAGAAATTTATGGCAGAATCGAGAAAAATATAAGCGAGAAATGAATTTTATTCTTGACAACGAGATCGAGACGATATTGAGTTATTTCTTGTTCCTAGTCGAGAGTTTCGAGATCTTGCACACCCCTAACAGAATGTGTAGTTTTAAAGTTTCATTTGTCTTTCTAATGTTATGCGACTGTGGAAATGCAGTCCACATAAATCAAAAGTTGTTGGATAAATGGCAATTGTTAGTCAGTTTCCATATCTTTTCAATAAATGTGGCAATTTATGAAACCCTTGATATTTAACTTTTCGAAGGTTAAACAGTTATAATAAATAAATTATACAAGTTATTACTCATGTTATAAACATTTTTTTGTAAAACGATATTTAGCAGCCGAAGGTATCTTAAAGTATTTACTTTTCATTATAATGACTCTACAAACTTATTGCAATCCAGTTTTAATTTACATAGACTTGACTTCTACGTTTTTAGTAAGATAACGGGAGTTGATTCATATTATCGAAATGTCGTTTATTGATTTTTATATATTAATAGTGAAAATGCCCGAAAACGTAATTGTTACAATTTATAAGGGTTTATCACCATTAAAATATGTTTGTTGATTGCCAATCTTTCGCTAATAGGCTAGTCGGTAGAGGTAAATTTAGACCAAAAGTTCCAGTAATTTGCAATACAGCTGAATTTTTTTTTATAAGTACATTATAATTTGTAGATTAACATAAAAAAAATTTACCAGTCTATCGATTTCCCAAATTCTAAAAAAATCGATTATCATTTTATTCCTTCGATTATCCTTAATATTTCGAGCTGGGATGAAGATAGAGGAAAATAAAAACTACCACCGTGTAGGGGAGGTATTTTTCAACAAAAAAGGTCATATGTATTTATTTCGTCTGAGCAATGGTTTTTCTGGAAAAAATTCGAAAATGCAGGTATGTATTTTGCAGCAGGGGAAATCACTAAAATGGGACATCTTATACATATATCAAACATTGACTCATTCTAAATTGGCCGAATTTTAATATATCGAATTGAAACTTGACATAGGAGTTAAAATATATATTTTAAACATTTATGCTGAGTCTTAGCTTGTTATCTTGAAAATGACCCGATCTAGAGCAACTTGACTTATCAATGGGTTTCTCGATTTTAGGAGTACCGGACCCACCAATTCATTTTAAACAGCTCCAGTTTAAAAAATTTTCAATATATCAACCTGAAGGTTTTTTAAAAGTTAAATATAGAGATTCAAACAAGATCGAGGAGTATAAACCTTTTTTATTATTTACTTTTCAAAGCACAAGTAACTTAAAAAAGTATAATTTTAGACCTTTTTAGATTTTTCATCAAAACGCTTGAGTTTAATCGGATGCAGATTAGTAAATTTTTTAAATATAGTTTTTAAAATAAGTATAGCGAAAAAAAATTGTGTTTTTAACTTCTGTACCAATTTTTAAATCGATATGTTCAAAAATGTCGAAAATGGAGTCGTTGAATCCAAAGGTGTTATAGTTAAAACGAGATAGGTAAAACAGAAGACCGTTTTCAAGAGCCTCGTTTTTAAAAATAACATGAAAAAAATCGTTCATACTTACTAAGAATATTTATACTGGTGTACTCAACTTGTAAAACAAATTTGATGTTGATATTCCAAAAATTGACGAAATAGATTGAAATTAGTTCGTGAGTCCGGTACTCCTATAATCGATAATCGAAATCGACTCCTAGATCGGGTAATTTTCAAGATAACAAGCTGAGACTCAGCATAAATGTTTAAAATATATATTTTAACTCCTATGTCAAGTTTCAATTCGATATATTAAAATTCGGCCAATTTAGAATGAGTCAATGTTTCATATATGAATAAGATGTCCCCTTTTAGTGATTTCCCCTGCTGCAAAATACATACCTGCATTATCGAATTTTTTCCAGACAAACCATTGCTCGGACGAAATAAATACAAATGACCTTTTTTGTTCAAAAATACCTCCCCTACACGGTGGTAGTTTTTATTTTCCTCTATCTTCATCTCCGATCGAAATATTAAGGATAATCGAAGAAAAAAAATGATAATCGATTTTTTTCGACTTTGGGAAATCGATAGACTGGTAAACTTTTTTTATGTTAATTTACATATTTTAATGTACTTATAAAAAAAAATCAGCCGTATTGCAAATTATTGGTAGTTGTAACCTATACCGACTGTGCTATAACGATTTTACTTATTTTCGAGCAATTTAATTTCGATCAAAATAAAAAAAAAAAACACTATATTATCTATCACTAATTTGTTTTTCTGATTTATGTACCCTATACCGAATTATCGTTTAAAACTCAATTTGTATAAATAAATACTAATATCCGAAATTTGTTATTATAAATCAATTGAAAAGGTACATATCAATGTATAAACACATTCTTCTTTAAATTACTTTTCTGCACTTTAAAAACAAAAATTAAGAATCAGATTTTACTTCTGGTTTATTTTACATTTTTGTCTAACAATAACCAAAAACCATAAGATGTCTGTTTGAACTAAATAATTAACTTAATCTACTGGTGTGATTGGTTCGAAATTTCAATTTGCATAATTCACATAATTTGACCACAAACTAGTTAGGACACTTGCCAACATTTATGTACTAAAATCAATACATAACGTTTTGGAAATGTAATCACTTCCCGTTATTAAGTGTTCAATACTACAGGAACATAAGTCTGTAGTCCTAGGTCAATAGGAAAGAAATGTTAATCGAATACTATACCAATAATATTAAATAACTCATTTTAAAAGTTAAGAGGTCGAAACAAGATAAAAAATAAACACTAAAAATACTGAAAATGCACGAAAGTATACGACAGACGAAGGTTAATTGACTGAGCGAAGCGAGGTCTCCTTTTTAGCTCGACCGTTCGGCATTTCGTCTGTGTGTCTGTCTGTCTATCTGCCTCACGATTACGCCCAAAAACCTTAACCGATTTTGATGATTTTTTGCATACATTTTCCTTATTCCTATGCCGAGCCATGAATATGTACGGTTTTTTCCATTTTTCATTTTTAACCCCTTAAATAAAATAAAAATGGCGGTCGGACCGTTTCTCTCAGTGTAAGCATTTTTCCAAAGCCAGTTTGTGGCTTAAAAATAAAAAATAAAAAATTCTAGTCGAATTTAAAAACTAATAACATTTTGCCGGTAGCAAATTAGATTTTCAACAAAATTTTATCCTTGATTTTTTTCAGTATCTCTAACGGTAAGCTTTCAAATGGCCGTAAACTTCAAATTTGTTAAAAGTCGTCCAAGTTTTTGTATTTCAACCATGTTTTTATACGTTTATTCTAAACCAATTCAAAAGTGTTCCATAGCTTTTTTTGTAAACAAAGGTTCAATGAATTCATATATGCCAGTAAAAAAAAATATTGAAGCAAAATTAACAAAGTTATTAGCTCAAGAAACAATCATTTTCAGTAATTAAAGGAAAAAGTTCAACTTTAGGCCTAAATAAAAAGTAATAAAATCTTTTCGTAATTTTTTTCATAAATATAAAAAAGTTTCGTAATTTAGTTCTAAATATAACTATATAGGAATATTTATCAATTTAAAATTTATTATTTTGAAAACACCAGTTTTTATGTTCCTACTACAAGACTGCTAACAAAACTAGGCCTGTTTTGAATAGTAATTTAGGAATATATTCTTTGCCCAAAAATTACATATTATTATAAGAAAGTGTAGAGGATAAATCAAAGAATTGAACTGTATACTTGTAAATTATTATTTCATAAAAGTATATGACTTAGCTTTACTTGAATTACAAAATGAGATGAAACAAATGAAACCTCGCGGCGATAAAGGACATACAAAAAATGACCGTTGGACAGCGTGGGAAGTGTTGTACATGGGTTGATATCACTTTCACGACGCTTTAATATCGTTTGTTTTCATTATTTCTAATATTGGAATATGAAATCTATCTAGTGCAATATTGTTCAGTCTGGTTTAGGTGTTCGACTGATATAGACGCGTTTTCATAGCACTGTTTTTGTAACCATGGAAGACGCAGCACAATCTCAAAGAGCAATAATTTTATTTTTGTGGAAAGAAGGTATGAAAACATCAGACATTATTCAGCGTCTGCAAGGAGTATTTGGTGAGTCTGCCGAATCCAAAAGTACTGTTTATCGGGGGATCGATCTTTTTAAAACCGGTATAACATCACTAGAAGACGATCCACGCAGTGGGCGCCCAAGCACGTCGGCAAATGAAAGAAACATTACTGCCGTAGAAGACCTACTGAAAGAGGACAGACGAATGACTATGCGTCAAATTAGTGTACGCCTAGGAATAGGTACACGACAAGTTCATGACCTCTTGCATGATTGTTTGGGCGTTAGCAAGGTTTCGGCGAGCTGAGTGCCAAGGCTGTTGGGACCAGAACAGAAACTCAATAGGTCTGATACTTGTCGTCAACTTCAAGAGCTGTTAGCCCGTTACGGTGATGAATTTTGGCAACGAATAATAACCACTGACGAAACGTGGATTCCTTATTTCAATCCTGAGACCACAAGTCAATCCAAAGAATTTCGCAAACCTGAAGAACCACTTTAATACACTGAACCACTGAAAATCCACTTAAGGCGCGTGCATTTTCGTCTGTTGGAAAGGTAATGCGTACTGTATTCTGGGATTGCGAAGGGGTTATTTTTATGGATTATCTGGCGAAAGGTACTACAGTTAACGCAGAATATTATTCGAATTTATTATCCGGATCACTGCGACAGGCACTTGTCAAAAAACGGCCTGGGAAGTTGCATAAGCATCCGTTATTGCAACAGGATAATGCAAGACCACACACCGCAAGAAAAACAAAGGATGTTTTGAACGATTTACTATGGGAATTGCTTCCGCAACCACCTTATTCTCCGGATCTTGCACCCAGTGATTATCATCTGTTCCCAGATTTGAAAAAAACCCTTACGCAGTGTTCGATTTGAAAGTTTAATTTACGTAAAACGTGCCATAAACAGGTGGATTTAGGAGACACCAAAAAAGTTCTTTGAGGATGGCTTAAAAAAATTAGTTTATCGTTGGGATAAATGTATTCATTTAAATTGAGATTATGTTGAAAAACTACATTGTAATATTTACGAAAATTAACAAAATAATAAAAAAAGAAAGCCCGGAATCGCGGGAATTGCAAAATAATGTTTCACTGGCTAAACCTTCTGCTTACTTCCTTACTGGCACACTATTTTTTAACCTAAGCTCAAAAACACATTTGTTATTTCAACGAGCGAGGTCTACTGTTCACAGAACTACTAGTATAGCGGATTAAGTGCAATGAATGGTGGCTAACCAGATAGAAGAGTGGCATATTGTTAGTATCCTTTGTTATCATAGCCCAGGATCTAGTTTGAAATCTATCTGGTGACCTATCACGTAAAAGTTCGGCTTGTTTATTATTTGTTGGGAGTGTTGAATATAGATTAAGTTCTTTTTTTAAATAATTGGAGCAACTTTTATCGAATTAATAATTGGCGTTACTTTTTTGCATGTTTTGCTGACAGGACAGTCCATTTAATTGTTGTACGAAGCTGAAATTATTTTGCGTTTGTATAAGTTACTTTCTCGGGTATTTGTTTAGAGTTTTGCCACATCTCAATTGAATATATGACTTCCGGACTGTATGTGCTCTGCAATTTTGGGCTTATCGTCTAAGCCTAATCGCACATGTTTTATGTTTTTCTTTTTTATTCTAACGTGTATTGTATTATGTTTTTGATCTAGTTTTGAATTCTCAGTATTAGTTCTATGATGCACGACTATATTATTTAATTTATATTCCTAAAATGTCGTGTACTGATTGTAGTACATAAGTGATGTCAAATATCTGAGTAATCACTATAAACATAGTTGAAAATTCATAACTACTAACTGCTAAATAATAACTTTAAACATAGAACACAATACATAAATACATATGTCCTACTTATACCTACCTTTAGTTTTCATGCTTCTACTTGAAGTGAATATACTCTATAAAGTTTATTTCATTTCAGATGAGAAAAATCCTATAAGCAACAATTAATAAAGATATAGGAAAAGGAGTTTATTTCATTAATGTGTATGAATAAATTAAAATAATCATTAAAACTGATCAATGTAAACTTGGTATGTTTGTAAAACACGTACGCTTTAATCCATGTAAACAATTTAAAATATTAAATAAATATTGTTTAATTATATATTTAGAAATTCAAGAGATAATAATTTATTGGCTTACAAATATTCTAATTATAACGAACATGTTTAAATGTCTGACAACTATAATACTAGTATTTTACCTTTGAAATATCAAATTGAACTAATAGCACCAAAAATCAGTAAACATTAAATTTTAGGGCTAGTTCTATTTGTCTAATTAGTTCTGAATTTAATCAAGGTACTTTAAAAATCTCCAAAACTATTATAAAAAGTAAAATATTTTTATAATAGTTCAAGTAAATTTACAAACTTGTGCTGTACAACATACGAGGTCTACAGTTTGAAAATATTTTAATAATTTTACAGAACACTAGTATTTTTAAAATACGGGTCTTTAATTAAAGATTTTAATAAAATATACTGAAAACAGTTCTTTTTAAATTTTAGTAACTCAAGTAAAGATTGTTATTATTATTTATAAAACATGTCAATGTTATTTTTTTGTATTTTAGTTCATAAATATTTTGAAAGTTAAACTTAAAACATTAACTACAGCCTGTTTTAAAATGCATTAATTAAATAGTTCGTTACTCATTTTTGTGTTACTATCAGAAACATTTAACTTAGTCTATGAATAGGAAATGGTGGTTTATAGTAGTCCACATTATTGTACACAACTCTTGAGTTCAGAAATAAAGTTTAGTGTTTGGTAAATTTCATTTCACATCCGTTTAATATCCTAAGTGAACTATTTTAATGGCTACTTACTAACATTACATTATAAATAAATTGAAAGTAAAGTAGAAGTATCTACAAATTTAAAGATGATCTGAAATATTAATTAACTACATAAATAGGCCAATACAAGAAACAAAACTAAATGTATTAGAATAACTAAATTTTAAAATTCTCAGTATTAAATTGGTAGTTCTACTATGCATTTACTATGTAGTACTATGTCTTAATGCATTTATTCAGTAGTAAGACTAACCATTAACAAAAAGTAAGGAACATGTAAATGAGTAATACTAAGTAAATTTTGTCGTGTTTATTTTGGATTGTAGTAATCGTATTTGAATATAATTGCATTTAATCCAGAAATCGTTTGTTTCTTTGAGCTGAACCACGTGTACTCACAAAACGTTTACTAACATGTTGCAAGATTATGCAGTTCACAATCATTTTTAGAAAATTGTTCATATAGTTTAATGTTTAAGTTGAAAATACTTTTGGTCAAACTGCACCAAACTGTATGATAGTATAGTTTTCATGCAATGTACTTTTACTTTTTCGTATTACTCTAAAGTATCCCGGTCTTTATATAATAAACTGAATTCCACTAACACATTGTGTAACTGCTCAGAGCCATTGTGCACCTGCCCCTCTCCTCTTCAGTTTTATTCATTGTGTCGCTCCCTGAAGTGTAATTTCCCAAACAGGGTAGTAAGGTTCTCCGGGGACCAGTTGTTACTCTATTCACCCCTCCCATAGCTTCATATACAGGTATTTTGCATTCTGTTTTTACCCGAAGTACACTATCATGAAAAATAGTTTATTTGTACTGTTTGTTAATGGAAAATGGTTTACTAAATGATTATGCTCTTAAATTCTGTTAATGCTTTTCATGCAACCATCAAACTTTTGTGCAATAGTGTTGAAGAAAAAACTAAGATAAATTTAATTTTAAGTATTAAACATAATTATTACATTTTTTATTTATTTTTTATTTATTGCTTTTACTTGATTCGATTTGCTAAATATACATACGCCTATTTGGTAACTATGCAAAATTATCAACCTTACCAATGTTGTGTATTCACTTGGATGTTACAAGTTTAGCAAAACGTTTAGTAAATTATTGCAAAAAATAAGTTGTAATTTTATTCTCTTTTGTGCCAAACTTTGCCCTGCTGGGGTTAAATCTGTAAAGCTACAATACATTTTAAGAAGCATTAGTGACAAACCTTTGACCTTTAGATGAGTTGTCAACAGTGATGATTTGGTTTGTAGCAATTCTCGTTCTTAGTGTGTAGTCTCCAATGTTACACACGAATAAACTGATTATTTGAGCCGCATTTCCTGGCTATAAGCAATCTGTTTTTACAGTAGAGTTTGACGTATAATTAATTGACTCAACTGCTTGAAATCGTCGCAATTATTTAAGAAACACATACATAGTAGTGTATAAACTTAGTTTATATTGAAGTACAGAAGACGTTTCCTTCAGCTACACACCCAAATATGGAATATTCAGAGTAGGACAGGTTTGCACTGTTCTTGTTCAACGATATTTCTATACACATATTAAAACACTCGCACTTTCTTAAAAAAAAAATATATATATATATATATTAATAATAATAGGCAATCGCGTTTCGCTGACGAAGACGTCATAAGTGACGGTTTCAGTTACATTTTCTCAGTATAAAAGTGTTTATTATTTTATTATTTACTAGCTGACCCGTACGGCGTTGTCCGTGGTGGTTGATATTTTCAGTGTTTTTAACCTAATTGTATTCTTTTTAAGTGTTCAGTCAGTGAGTGGTATTTGGCTTTTATATATATATATATATATATATATATAGATCTTAAATAATAAAAGCACTATTGTCTAATAATAAAAGATCTGAAATTATGATTTTAGTAACTTTGATCCCCCCAAACCCATACTAAAATTTCGAAATTTTTCATACTCTTCCTTATTGAGCACCTATGGCCCTAGAGGAAGCTACATACCAAATTTAATTCCAATCCGTTCTTTAGTTTTGAAGAAATCGTGATTTAATAACTTTGATCCCCCTAAACTCCCCTAAAATTTTGAATTTTTTGAAACCATTTCTTAGGGAGCGCCTATGGCCCTAGAGGAAGCTACATACCAAATTTCATTCCAATCTGTTCGGTAATTTTGGAGAAATCATGATTTAGTAATTTTTACCCCCCAAACCCCCCTAAAATTTCCAATTTTTTAAAACCCTTTTTTAGTGAACACTTATGGCCCTAGAGGAAGCTACATACCAAATTTCATTCCAATCCGTTCTGTAGTTTTGGAAAAATCGTGATTTAGTAATTTTTGTCCCCCCCCCCCCCCCTAAAATTTCGCATTTTTTCAAACCCTTTCTTAGTGAGCACCTATGGCACTAGAGTAAGCTACATACCAAATTTCATTTTAATCCGTTCGGTAGTTTTTGAGAAATCGTGATGAGTGAGTCAGTCAGTGAGTGAGTGAGTGGTATTTCGCTTTTATATATATAGATATAGTGAGTTACTTTCTAATAGTCCACTTCAAGTTTAAATTGTTAACAGCTGAAGTGGATTTATGTAATATAGTTTCAGTGATTCCTTTACCTGATGTTCAGCAATTTTATGAATTGTTTCACTATTTTTGGGTGGCGGGGTGTTTGGTTTAACAATTAAAATGAATTATTCAAATTTATAATTAATTTGTTTTATTTCTTGATTTAACGAAGCTTGAACACGTACTTATAAATTATAAATATATCTCTTGATGTTTACTTGCTAAAAATATACAGGTAAAATGCAAAGAGATCATGTGTGTAAATTAAATTATATCCATATACGTATTAAAAATATTAAACTTTACAACTTGCACTTTAACCTTTTGTGGCCATCTTCTGTTATTGACATTTGTGCATTTCTGTTTCGGCCCATCGGTAATTATTTTGTCATACTTTGATTTATATTTATAGTTTAGCAATTAAAGTACACAAGAAAAGCTTACAGTTGACGTTTTAATTATCCTCATTTTATATTTATATTTGCAATTGTGTAATTGCAAGTAATTTCCTTCTGCTTTATTCGTGTTACAAAATTGCTACTTGGATAAGTATAGAGAATAAATCCCATCAATCGATCGTAAAAGTAAGTTCCACTTCTCTTGCCTTACAGCTGCAATTTATTCAGACTGCCTACTTTTACTGTACCAAGATATAGTGTAATGCGGTGTCTGCATCACGGAGGGGGAGTGTCGGCCTGACTAGAATATGTAAACACTAGACACACTTGTGTAACGGTTGAAGGAGCTTGCTTTGAATAGGCTTACTGATATTGGTATAAACACACACGTGGGATGTGCTGGAGGGCAAAGCGTTATATACATACTAAAGAACCAATTAAACTCATTTTAAATTTTGTTAATGATTTTATATTTTAAAAATGTAGACATAGATTTAAAATTTCTCAATCATTTATCTTTTACGATTATTAAAAGTTCAAGTTCTAAGTCACAAAACTGAATTATTACTATGACAATACAAAATATAAACATAATTTTCAGACAAAGCTTAACTTATAAAACAATATAACATAAATATAATTTAAAGTAGGAACAAGCTAAAAATTGTGAAATTGTTTAAACCAATTAAATTAAATTTGGTTTAAAATGGTTTAAAAAGTTTAATTGGGACCTAGTGGCACCAGTGGTGGAATTAGATAGATTTTTCTAGTTAATTGACTTTGAAAGTAATTATACATATTATTATTATCAGAACAAAAAGAGTAAACAGAAAAATAAAACCAAATCTAAAATAAAATAGTATAATATTTCATTTAACGATTTATTTTTTAATTGGACTTGATTTGGGTTCAATATGCGTTTGGTAGGTTTTTAAATACATTTTATTCACAATCTTACTGGGCCAAACAAAATCACATTTAACTAAACACCGTCTTACTTGACTTCTAAATACAGTAAATAAAGTCATACATAACAAACATTTTCTACCCAACTAAGAACATATTCATTAGGTAGCCGCAGTAAGTCTAGCTTTTCTATAATTCATTTAAAGGTAGGACTTTTTAGATTGCAGTTTATAACTATTAAGAACTAACAAAATAAGTAAAATACCAGTAAATTATTCCTAATCACAAACCTTTGTTGGACATTTGGTATAAAATGTTGTACGAAATGTTTTAAACATTATTAAACCTCGTCTCCACGGTTGTAGTTAGTTAAACCGTTTAAAGTAAAATTTGTCAGGATAATTTATAATAAAGATGCGATCATTTATTAAAGTTGTAATTAATTTCAATATGATATTTTGATTATATTACGATAAACGTAAAATGTACTTATTTTAATGAACGATATTATCTATTTTGGACTAAAAATGATTTGCCTAAAACATTATTTTTTAAATCAACTCATATAAAAGCACGTGTACGTCCGTAAATATGTAACAAAATAGTATAGCGCATGCGCATTGTGGCGTAAAATAAATATAATTTTAAAAACATTTGTTACGATATGGATTAGGTGTAAACAATAAATCCCAAATTCAGATAACTAACAGGTGAGTTCTCTT
>JAGFPH010002807.1:12244-49084 GCA_018207615.1 Philaenus spumarius
AAAAATTTAAATCATAAAAATTATATTGTATGTACAGATTTACAAGCTACTATGATAGGCATACACAATGCAAATATATACGAGAAGGTTGCATTTTAATTTTCAACATACTTAATGAAATAACCGAAAATAAAGGCAATTCTTTTGTAATGCAGTTGGTACCTGGTCTTACAGGTATATCAGAAAATGAACATGTAGACACATTAGATCGGGAAGCCACACTAAACCAAGAAATATATCAAGATGTTATCATTCCAAATGACGATTACATAAAACAATCTAAGAAATACTACACAAATCTTTTCGAAAAACAGCAAAGGACACTAACAAGGTATGTAGAACAAACACAAAAGCAATAAAATGAAATAGATCGGACATAGCAACAATTTCAGACTAAGTTTTGGACTCGTTAATACGAACGAAAAATTGTGTCTCTTAATAAACATTTTACACCAAAATGTTTAACGTGCACGTTAAATGTAATACAAATCATCAAACATATAGTTTTTGAATGTCCAGCTTAGGAAAGCCACAGACAGATAATATATAACAAACG
This sequence comes from Philaenus spumarius, assembly GCA_018207615.1. Lineage (NCBI taxonomy): Eukaryota > Metazoa > Arthropoda > Insecta > Hemiptera > Aphrophoridae > Philaenus > Philaenus spumarius. Next base: position 12,801 of record JAGFPH010002807.1, read on the forward strand.
TGAACCCAAAAACTGGAATCCCTTATTTGTTTTAATTGATATTCTCAAAGAGAATAATCTTGAAATTATTTTAGAAATAATAGAAAATTTTGGAAAGAAGATAATCATACAAAAACCTATCCCATCCTAAAATCCCAGTTTATCGATCCCAAAAACAAAAACTTTCCTGATTGAGGCTAGCATATATATATAAAATACAATTTAATACATTAAACAGTCTACCCATTTATTTCCGTTTTAACAATATCATCCGTACGAAAAATATTATAATGTAGTATTTAGATTAATTGTGCCATCTTCTAATAATATTAAAAAATATTTTCTCCAACGTAAAAATGTAGTCATAATTGTAAATGATATGTGATTAACGATATAACACAAATAATATAGGCATAAGATTCGATACAGCTATTGTGAGATAAGGGTTGACATTGTGTTTATCCAGGTCCGTCTACAAGTAGTGTGAACAAAGAGAAAAGAAAAGTTGAAGTTTTATTGTACGAAATACGTCCACACCCTTACACTCGTATCAGAGCAAGTGTTCAGCACGTATCGTCCCTATATTTCCCCCCTAATCCATTTACCACGTAGTGAGGTTACGCCATATCATCTCTTAAGTTCCCACGTAATGAAATACCTTCAAATGATCCCTTCACACATTCCGATATCTACAGCCAATACGTTTATGGCGGCTTCAAATTCATACTTTAATATACGGACGCGAAGTCGTTCGTTTGTGATGATTTAAAACCTTTTGCACTCAGTTTGTTTGACACTTGAACGCTCCACAAGATTCAATTAAATTAGAAGTGTTTGCAGATGTATTTTAGAAATTTAACGAAAGATTATTGTTTGCTATTACGAAGCCGCTACTCGTTTGGCTCCAATTATAGTGAGAGGGTCACAAACTTATATCATACATTATATTTGGTAAACAACAAATATTAAACAAACAAATATCCTTGAGAGACCCTGTATAAATGTGTTATTGAGTTTGTGTTTAATGTACAGTGATATAATATGTGTGTTTATAATAATTGAAAAGGGATTACCCTGCTGTGCAACTTAAAAATGGATGATCAGCCGAAACGACCGTCTTAGTAGTATGACGGTAAAATTAGAACATTGGAGACATTAAGTCATGACAATTGTATATACAGGTTAGTTAAAAGTCTGGAGACACCCCCTTAACTCTCCACCGAGCATTGATAGAAAATCCAAACCCGGGGGTTGTTTATAGGTCATGAAAGCACACTTCCCCACGCATAGGGCAACGTTGCCCCCCAACTCAAAATCGGAATTTTTGGGGGCTACTCAATATTTTTAATTGGGAAGTATGGTCATGTGATACCTCATTTTAAAGGTCTATTTAAGACTAGGAAAATGACATAAAGAAAATAAGAATCGGATCACCCAAAACAAAATGGTGGCCCTAAACGTGTTGAAATAAATCGACATAAAGTTGCTAATATCTCGAAAAAGAAGGGTTTTTAGAAAAAATTTAAAGAGACAAAAAATGTTTATTTCAAAGTGCTCGACCTAACACATTGCTTCCAAATCGATTTTGTAAATTTTAAGTCGACTCCTACATCTTGGAATATTTTGTAAAAAATAAAATTTACGAAATCGATTTGAAAACAATATTTTAGGTCAAGCACTTTTAAATAAACATTTTTGTCTCTTGAAATTTTTTCTAAAAACTCTTCCTTTTCGAGATATTAGCAACTTTTTGTCGATTTATTTCAACACGTTTAGGGCCGCCATTTTGTTTTGGGTGGTCTGATTTTTATTTTCTTTATGTCATTTTTCTAGTCTTAAATATACCTTTAAAATGAGATATCACATGACCATACTTTTCATTTAAAAATTTTGAGTTGTCCCCTGAGACGGATTAAAGAGGGATTCACCGCTCAAAATCACAATTTTTTAAAAATTTTACACAAAAAATATTCTAGTCCTTAAGACAAGATAGTACCAAGCAAGTACCGTTAGCTTCAAAAGAGAAAGTAGGCTACAGCGAGCCAAAATGAACACGAAACCCAAAGAACAATGGGAAATTAAAATTATTAAAAAAAGTGGTTTTCAAAACACTGTATTGTAAAGAAATAAGCACTTAATAAAAAAGTTTAATAAAGTTTTTTGAAAAAAGTTATACATAAAAAGTTATTCGCTGATTAAAAAATGAATAAAAAGTTAATGTTGTAATTTTTTAAAAAATTAAGAAATCGAAGCTAAATAAATGAAGTAAAATTCTTCCATGTTATGTGAAAAAAAAATAAGAGATAGATGGGGCTAATATAATTATAAAAAAAGGGAGATAAACAATTTTATAAAAAATGAGAAAACCAAAAGCGTCATAACTTCTATAAAAACGAACGGATTTAAAAGCAGAAAACGGCAAAGTGTGCCTAAAGGCTTAATGAACAAACATCAATAGTGAACAATACTAAAAAACTTTGTAATCAGAAAATCGGCCTAGTGTGAACGCTAAAAAACGCGAAACGTCGTAAAAAACGAACGCGAGCGAGCACGACTACAAATCAAGTTTGTACGAAGTCAGAGAGACAAACAGAACCCAATACTGCCATCCAGAAGAAGATCCGAACACCAGATCCAGAGATACAGGATTTTGGGAAAAACAGGTCACAAAGTCACAGACCAAAGAAAACAGACAAAAAAAGGAGATAGTTGTCTTGTTAGAAATTTAAGGTAGAACCAAGAACCAATCAGGGTCGGCTATGCAATTGAGCCAACTAAAAATAAAAATTTAATACTTAAAAAACAGAAAATATTAATCAATTTCAAGATATAAAATAATAAATCGATAAAGAAAATAAACAGGAACACCATACAAATAATATAAAAATTCTACGCCTACTATAGCCCAAGCCATAGGGCTAAAACAAAAGGGAAAGTAGGTTAAATTAATTTCACGAACTGACTAGCTTTTGATACCCCGAGAAGAGAGAGGGTTGAAAGTCTAGCTTCACTTCGTTAGTCTGAGATGAAACGCCGGGAAAGTAACCACGTTTCTCGTTATATCAAATTAAATAATTTTTATTAAAGTCCTAGACATTTTTTTAAGTTTTCACTGTAGCAAAGTCAATGGTTGTTATACTTCGCCACATACTGTGATATCCGTGGCTAGGATGGTGTCACCAACAAGGACCATCTATAGGAGGAATCCAGACGATATCCAGGACCAGGACGTCTTCGCTTCCAGAAATCCTAGAGGAACGCCAAACGACGCATACGCAAGGTAGTGTCGCTGTCACTTATATGGAGTAACACAAATTTCAGCATTGACAGATAAAAATAATTAATATTGGGGGAAATTGAAACCTTTAAATATTTTAAATTCACTTCAGACCAATCTATCTCTTACAACATTTATCACGTAAATCAAATTGAATTCAAATATAAAAAATAATAAATTCTATTAAGCTAAGGAATAGACTACTTATTGATAATAAATTCACAGGAAATATTTATGTTCAGGATATGTTAAGATTTTAATACTAAAAAGAATAGTAAATTTTAACTTTATTTTAACTAAAACATCTTTTATTTGTCGAATATTCCTGAACTGTCCCAAAGTGATTTCATATATGTTAACTTTAAGAAAAAGTGAATACTCAATATAGGAAAGGTAACCGTTCTCCGAAAGGCACGACTTCCGAGAAGAGGGTAGTCTCTACATTACAACAAAAAATAATTTAAATTCCTTACCACAGGTCTTAAGGGTTATTACTGTAGGCCGAACAATAGGCACAGTAATTATCCTTGTAAAGGCACATTCAACTCAGCTTCCATCAGATTGAGCTAGGCTGGTGATAAAAAAGTAAATTCAAGTAAGTTTGGGAAGAAGGGTTGGATAGGTCGTTGCAAGTGTCGTCCGAACGTGGGGCACGCATATCATTGCAAGTGGTTCCCGAACGTGGGGCAAGAAGGTAGTTGCAAGACCTACGGGAACTTGGGTTGGGTAGGTCGTTGCACCCCGAAATTCCCCTTTTTAGGGGACACTCAAAATTTCCGATTGCTTCAAAAGATACTTTTTGCTAAGTTAGTATCGTTCCCCAAAGGATGTTTGTTTATTTTAACAAACACAAATTTAAAGGGGGGGAGGACTTTTAAGACACCTGGTATAAATAAAATTTAAGTATCTGACTGTGACTTAAAAATATAAGCTTTTTCTAAGATCATATGGTTATTCAAACATTACCAAAACCTAAACAAACATTTATACATTTTTGTCTGTCTGTTTCTTTTGGAAAGCTAATCTCCATAATGTATGAACCGATTTTGACGAAAAATATAGAGGACCTTTCAGAGAATATTTTAAGCTACTTTTTATTCCGAAAATACTTTAAAATTTCTATTAGAAATTGAAAAATGTAAAAGTTATGGACATAATTAAGGCTTTTTTGGACGAATGCTGGGAATTTTGCGTTTTAATTTTGATCTGCAACTTACAATATGTACAGTTCACAATATTATGTTATGGGTATCATATATTTAACGCCCACAACCCAACTTAAATCCACGTGTCACTGTCCTAATCAATCATGTTTTCCGTAAAAATTAATATTGAAAAAATGTAAAAATGATAAACAAAATCAGGGATTTTGTGGTTTGCATTGGCATCACCATATGTCACCGAGGGGTTGGCTAGCGAATCGAGAAGGGGCAGAGCTCCTATTATTATATAATTGTGCTTGCAAGTGCAACTCTGCTATTGTCAAGTTGTTGTCAACTCATTCCATTTCGTAACAATGTAGTAAACATAAAGATTATAAAGTTCGCGCGCCGCACTTGCGCAGTGAATTCTCTAGATTTTGTACTGGTTGTCGGAGCTGCGGACAAACTGCGAGTCACGATCCGTCTGCTGTCGGTTTTTGTGTTTTTTTTTGTCAGTTTTGGACGGGTGAGCGATAGGTTTATTGTTTTTCGTGCACATCTGTATTTCAAAATATTAATTTAAATGTAGTCTTTTAGTTCAACAAAACTAAAGCTAAATGTCAATTACAGTCAATTAATTGTTCAAGTTGATCTAAAAGACTATATTTCAATTAATATCTTGATATTATTAAACTTCTTTCGTGGTTTTTGTGATTGCTTTTTGAGTTATAATTATGACATGGACAGAATACATTTAGTTAAACTTATGGATGCTTATCTAAACAAATCTTTTTTTGGATCCAATACACAAACACTATTGGCAGCTGAACCGGTGAGCGAATTTACAAAATTAAGTTTTTATTATGTGTTATTGTTTCATCCAACGATTTGAAGCGGGCAATTTTATGGAATTTTAGTTGTTATTGATTTTGGGGAACCAAGCGAGCTATAAGGTCGTCTAAAAATTCAAAATGTAGAGAATAATATCCTAAATTTTTTTTAGATAAAACCTTAGAAAGTTTCACTCTAGTAAGCACACTTAAAAAGTCATTACTTCCGGTAACAAAACATGCTTCCAGTTGTTGGATTTTTTTGTCCAACAAACTAGTGTGAGCAACTTAGAAAACCAACATTTGTAACAAGTTTGTACCAAATCGTACGTAAAATGTGGCTATTAGAGTGCGAACACACACATACAGTTTTTAATAACGGCCGAACACGTGTTCTCGGGACCATGGTCGGTGCTCATTGACTACTCCCAACCTAAGGTCGTACCATAAGAGTCACTGCAATAGCTCAACTTTCCTATAGCAACTCATTAATTGAAGCAGATGCTTGGAGGGAAACATCATCTGAGATGAAAAATTTGCGGGCCATTGCAAGAAGGTCTTTGCTGTCTTCCTATCGAGGCTAGAAATGATAAACATCGTTGTTTCTTTTATTTTTGCACAAAATTTAAATAAAAAATTAAGAACTATCATAAATTAGAAAGCACCATGTCTATTTTAGAGGTATCACCAAGTAAACTAATTAAAGACAATTTATGAAATTAGAAAGTGCAATGTCCATTTCATCGGTAGCGTGATTTGACTTAATCCGTACAGCTATTGAGTTTGAGCCTTTGAATTTATCACTGCCTTTTTTATTTCGTGAATTTCTTCTCTTTTTACGATCAGCTGTTACTTTAAACTTATGGTTTTATTAGTAAGTGTGTAAAACATCGAAGAAGAAGAAACCATCGACAGCTTGGTGGTTGAGGGAGTATAATAACAGTTGTACTCCTTAGAGCATTTTTGTGCGAGTAAGTTGGCATCTCTGCCGCAATATGGCGTTGAGGAGTACGTAAAATTTAACCCATTCAGCGTAAGTTTAACTTGCTGAACTTATATTAAAGTTTGAGTTTGAACTAGTTTCTGGTTTCCAGAACAAAACTAATATCACCAACATGCCCTCCAACATTTGGTCACCGCTGGGCTTGCAAGTAAATGTTGTACTATGTATATTTTATAAACAGGGTTAAATTTAAAAACTCTTCGCCTATTTTCCCAACTTAAGACACTTATTCAGCTTCAAAAGATACCTTAGACACCCTTAATATTGCTGATAGCCGCCTCAACATTTCTATATAGTGCTTATTATACAATCTAAAATAATGTCTATATTATAATAACTTACTGATATTCTTAATAATATTCCCTGCCTATCTCTAGTCACCTGATAGTCAAAACTTTAATAAAAACATTTGGGCTAGGCAGACCCAGCCACCATTTTGAATTTCATCTCCCATTAAGAGCAATGTGAAACGATTAAAGAGACTACTTGAGTAATAATGATCAGACAATTATTCCGAATATCTCATTTTAAAGGTTAGGACAGTCTGAATGCGATATCATTTAGTTTCTTTGTTTTGTTTTTAACTAAATTTATTCTTTGACTTAACTCAAAACCAAAGTTTGCAATTTTTTTCTTTTTCGCCTAAAATTTATAAAAAAAGAACATTTTTTATTCAACAGTTAACAAAAAATGTAACTTTATATTCTATGTTTGCATAATTTAATTGTGCTTTTGCAATATAGTATACTATGAAATGGAAATTTTAAGATCAATGTGTTGTTATCTTTATATTCCATGTACTAAGAATAATTGAACTTACTTCAAAAACTGCGATATTATGCTGTTTAGTAAACTGCTGTTTTACAAGTGCCTAATCGAAACTGTTGCAAGTGAAACTGTTTCGACAAAAGAGCAGGTTGGCACGCCTAAACTGAACGTATCTCCGATTCTTCCCTGTATAAACAGGAATAATTTGGGTCGGAATACACCACACGCTATAAATATATACACTCGGTTCATTCTGGCAATGAACTAAACATAAAAGCAAAGTCAATTTACAAGGTAAAAGAATATTTACATACAGTAATTGCTTTCAGAACTAAACTAGGACAGTCTGACTTTACTGTGCTTTAAAAGTCGTGACAGGGCGTCGTAAACATGGGTAATTCAAAAAGAGTTTTCCGCACAAATTAAGGTCTTTAGAATAAATTAGTTCTTGTTTTATTACTTTTATGCATGGAATAAAGTTTAAACAATAATAACTAGAAATTGACTAAACTTGAAATATTCATGCTAAAAGAGATCTTCTTACGCGCATATTATAGAAATTTCTTTCAATAAAGATATGTGACTAATCATAGCCTATATATGTCACGGTCATAGCCTATATACGGTAAACAGTAATAAATTTCAGTTATACCATTCCACCACTTAGAATCAAGTAATTACAATAGTGTTTTCTTTCTTTATATTTATTTATTCCATAAAACAAATTTATGTAAAAGTAATTACACAAAACATACATTTATGGATTAGTGCCCACATAGGAAGGAGGTCTGTGCGTGGACACGAGTCAAGCACAACATAACTTTACAATAATTTTTATTATGGACAAAGAAGCGAGAGAGAGAAAGTGTGTGTAAGAGAGAGAGGGGAAGGAGGGAAAGAGAGAAAAAGCAAAAAACGCAAAAAACGCAATTGAAAATATAAATATGACCAGTACTAGAACAACGTCACTGCAGCGCTCAGAGAAAAATACCATTAGGCCTACAAAAAATCGGTAGTATAACGCGAGATAAAAAATAAAAATAGCCAATAACAGTAATAAATGTCAGTTATACCTGTTCACCATTTTATTCAACTAAATAAAAGCAAATGCGTTTTCTTTCTTTATATCTCCTAAGAATATGTACAAGATTTCATCTCTCTAGCTTGTAGGAACTTAGCGGAATTAATATTATGTTAATTTAAACATTATGCTTATAGGCACCATGATTGCTGATTTGAATTAAGTTATGTAATAACTAAAAACTTTATTCATATTTATAAATACACTTTATAAATACTTCATACATAAATGTAATGTAATGTATACAGGGTGATCAACTCAAGATGGGCACCATTGGGATCTCGGAAACTATAAAAGTTACAACAAACTTTAAATGGGGGGGACTTCCCTACTTTTTCCGTTGCATTCAAAATAAAATATTAAAATTTCTAAAAACTCCGTCATTTTTCCAATATGGCGGACAACTTAATTTTTCCAAATGGAAACCCCTATTTTTTATGTTGAATTCCGGTTGGGGACACAAAATTAAGACATTGTTATTCTTTTGTATTTTTTCCTAATCCCAACCGTTTATGAGATACAGCCTCTCAAAAAATGTTCTATTTCATGTGATTTTTTAATTTGGCCACCATTGGGATCACAGATAGTATTGATTTTACAGCAAACTTTAAACGAACCGTTTAACCGCTAGGAGTGCTGAAAGTTTCAAAAACTCTTATTTCAACAATTACTAGAGGCATGTTTTACCATTTATTTGCAAACAATAAAATTTAACTCAAAGTGAAATATTTTGTACAATTAAATGTTAAAAAGCTGTTGCAATTTGACAAATACTTTATTTTATACAAAAAACGTACTTAAATTACTGTTAAAAAATCGCTAACGCACCCACTGTGTATTGTGTGAAAGTTTCAGCGCTCCTAGCGGTTAAACGGTTAAGTTTATCAAAAAAACACCAAGAATAAAAACGTCTCTTAAAATTGCATGTAAAATCCAAATCCGTTATAAAAATAACGGTTTTCATTAGAAATTTCAAAGTTGGCCACCATATTGGAAAATGGCGGCCATTTAGAAATATGTTAACTACATATTTTTTAATTTCTCATAAAACAAGGAAAGGTTCGCCATTTAAAGTTTGCTGTAAAATTAATACTTTCTGAGATCCCAATGGTGGCCCAATTAAAAATAAACGGTATCAGTTAATTGACACAAACTTTCTCCCAACTTACTGTAGTCAAAATAATATTGTTTTTAATCATTTTATTTACTAATTTTTAGAACAAAACAAAAAAAGCGACCTTTGAATTACTGGCCGTGCTCACTACCATGGTGCTACCCCGTGCGGTCGCTGCCGCGATGACAACACAAACTTGTTTATTTTTAAACATTTCCCCATAATTATAAAACGACGAAGTTTTGATAAAAGCGGGTGGTGTTATTTTGTTTGACATCTTAAAGCATTATAAACACTGAAAATTTGATCAAAATCGTTAGAGCCGTTTTTAAGAAATTTGCATTTTTGTCGTTTTTTATGGGTTTTAGGGGTAAATTACCATAAAAAATTAAAAATTCCAAAAAATTAAAAAAACGCCTGGAGATATTAGGGTTTAGTTACTACATACCAAATTTCATGAAAATCGGACCAATAGTGTCCTCTCTGGTCGTGTATACATACAGACAGACTGACAGACAGACACCACTCTAAAAACACTTTTTTTGGGTTCAGGGAGCACCAAAACAAAAAATTCCACTAAAATTATTTTTGGGTTCAGGGAGCACCAACACAGATAATTGCACTAAACATTTTTTTGGGGTTCTGTGAGCACCAAAACAGATAATTCAACTGAAAATTCAAATTCGAACATTTTTACGAAAACAATACTTTCTCCATATACTACGTATAGGGTGGAGAAAGTAAAATCACATAAAATAGAAAATGTTTGAGAGGCTGTATCTCATAAACGGTTGGGTTTAGGAAAAAATACAAACGAATAAAAATGACTTAAATTTGTGTCCCCAACCGAAATTCAACATAAAAATAGGGTTTACCATTTGAAAAAAATTAAGTTGGCCACCATATTGGAAAAATGGCGGAGTTTTTGGAAACTTTAATATTGTATTTTTAATGCAAGGGAAAAAGTAGGGAAGGTCCCCCATTTAAAGTTTGTTGTAACTTTTATAGTTTTGGAGATCCCAATGGTGGCCATCTTGAGTTGATCACCCTGTATATATACATATATATATATATTTAATTAATAGTGTTAATGGGATAATAAATAATACATTAATTTGTGAATCGTTTAATTCAGTTCTGGTTGTCGCACTTTAAATTATTTTAAATGAACTACTAAATTTACAACTAGTTATTTACAAATGTTGGTATAGTTTCTATCTTAGAACGTTGTAATCAGCGAAGCAGGGATGTTATTTATACGGAGGTTGGTACACGTAGTAAAGGAAGATTAATGGTTCCACATCTCACCTAAATACTTTGCTTGTTTCGTTCAACTACAGAGTTGCGCGTTTCTTTCGAATTTTCCCAATTAAGGGAAAAGTAATCTGTTTTTACAACTTAAATGTTTTACGTTTCCCAAGTTATTTTTGTTTAGGAAAAACAGGTTTGGGCTAATGAATGGATGTTTTGTTTGACAGAAAGGGGAAAACCTTTAATAATTTACGACCAACTTGAACAATTGAGTGGTGAAACTTCTTCGACTGAAATTCGTTTACCGTTTTCTAATGCTGCAAATTGTGACGCTCTTGCAGGTGTTTTTCAAGAAATTTAAAGTTGAAAGGTCTAAGCCGGGCCTAGCATATCAAGCATTTTTACACTAACGCCTTTACTTGGTTTGTTTTACTGCGTTCCCTTGAGATTCTTTTCACAACTAACTAGATTTAACTACTCAACAAAATATTCTATAACATAGGATACGGTACCTAAAGAACAAAATCATACAATTTAATTTTATAAAACTAAATAATATATTTTACCCAGAAGGTTATACACCTGGTTTTGTTTATCTTGGTTTACAAGATTGTTTAGATTACAGAAATTATTGTTAACTTATTAACAAAATTAATATTTAAAAAATGGTAGTAAAAACGAAATATCTAAAATGTCAATAGATTTGGAATAATACATTTTAAAAAACTTATAATTTATAGTCCCTGACACTACAATGGATTAGCGAATTTCCACAGGAAAGCTGAGCTATTGCAGTGACGGTGAGACTTAAGGTCGGGAGTAGTAAATGAGCACCAATCATCGTCCCCAGAACACTTTTTTCGGGTGTCATTTAAAACTTCATATATTATACTAGATTCTAATTGATGCGTGACAAGAACTCAATTTTCTGAAGAGTAATTTCAGTTTAAATCACTGCTCCTTTTTTGCATGATATTGACTCTTTCAAAATTATGGTAAATACTCAACAATAGCCTGTAGAGAGTGTTTATACAACACTAGTATTATCGGCAATGCTTGATTTTAGTACATACATGTATAGCCTGTTTAGATTAAATTAAGACACACAATTGAATTAGAAACCACTCTGAAGTAATTTCTGTGGCTTATAAGATTCCAATTTTCTAACAATGATACGTATTACCATCTTCTTTTTTGTGACATTTTGTTTTTTAACTAATAATCTCACTAAATCTACAGAACTATAATAAATACCATAAACAATAAATACTAAGTGAACTGAAAACCAACATTTTCTATACTAATGTTATAAAGAGGTAAAGTTAGTTGTTTTGTTTGTTTTTATGTAGGGGGTAATTTCTGGAACTACTGATCCGATTGAAAAAATAGTTTTACTAATAAAAATCTACACTATCCCTTAGTAACATAGGCTATAATTCATTTCAATAAAAACCTTTTTTATTTCAATATTTGCAAATTTAGTCGGAAAACATTCATAGGTTAGACCTAGACTGATAAACCAACATATATATTCACATTTATTACCATAGCAACCAATTGAATAAAATAGCTATTTGCTCCAATATTTCCTTTAACAGCTGATTTCAAACTTTAAAGCAATTATTTTTGTATTTCTAGCTTTTAGGTTAGGGTTTTAAAGTGTAGACCTGAGCCTTGCTGGTTTTTTAAACCATTATTATAACTGCTGTTATAAAATATACGAAATAATTTGATTTAAAAATTTTACATTATTTACCAACTTAGCTTTGGGGTTATTATCAATCCTACATCTTTATTATAAAGAAAACATAACATGATTATGTGTGTAGAAGGTTCCAATGGGGTTGGCGTGAGGAGCACGCATGGGTTTCCCCTAGTATAACATAAACATTAGATTTGAAAAAGCTATTGTGAGATAAGGGTTGTCATTGCGTTTATCCAAGCTCTTCTACAAGTAGTGTAGACAACAAGAAAAACAGGCAGGGGTTTCCCCTAGTAAACAATAAAAATGTAAACAGCACAGTGATAGGATAGAAATAGAAATTTATTATAGATATTATTATTAATGTGTTAATCAGGTTACTATGGTAATAATTCGAAACGCTTTCAAGAAACGTGTGTTGATTTTATAGGCCTAACCTAAAATTGTGTTAAACCTTTGGTCCAAATCAGCTGTTTTATTTTTAATGTGTAACAATAATATGTGTTTGAATTTTTTTATATTGCATAGGTTTTAAAGGCCAAACCTAAAATTGTATTGAACTTTTAATCCAAATCAGCCGTTAATGTTAACAATAATTATATTGAATTATAATAGATGTTTGAATTATATTACAGTTCATTGATTTTTACTTTGTGTTTTTTTTCTTTTTTATTGTTAAACCAACCTAAATAAGTTGTTGGTGGGAAAAATATTTAATTAATTCTAATGTGCTAACTTAATTGCTATGGTAATGAATGTAAATGTATTAAAAAACGTTATTTTGGTTTAATTTAAACAGGCCACACCTAGAATTATTGTGCTGCTAAGCATTTAATACGAATCAGCTGTTTCATCTGTTATAGGGCTGCTTATGGGAGTGATGAATTTTCGCATTTCTACCCTTTAAATTCAAAATGTTCAAAATCCTTTCTTAGTGCGCCTTTAAATTATTGGACGGATGTACCAAATTCAAGTCTCTAGCATTAAAAGAATTGGCTCTGCGTTGATCGTCAGTCAGGACATTGCATTTTATATATAGAAGATGTATGTATGTGTTCGCACTCTATCGGTCGCATTTTATGTCCGATTTAGTACACACGTTGGTTTTTTTAAGTCACTCGAACGAGTTCGTTAGTGAAAAAAACTACAGGAAGCACGTTATTTAATCGGAGTTTTATCCAACAAAATATATTTAATAAATTATTCTGCATATTTTGTTTTTTTACACGACCTTTAGCCCGTCTGGTTCCCACAAAATCGATCAAAACTTAAATACAGTAAAAGTTCCCTGTAGTTTTTACTTCTATTTTGCCCGTTGCGAGCGAAGCTAACTAGTCCATAATCCGAGGACGCGAGGTCGAATAAGCGAGAGTAACAAAGCAGTGGAAACCATTTACGCTGTGTACACACTCTAATTAGAGCCCTCGTGAGTAGACCGATTTCCCAAATAGTTGGTTGAAACCCAAAAACACAAAAACTTAATTTTGGAAATTCGCTGAACTCACGCCAGCGGTTCAGCTGGGTGATGGAATTATTTTACTTAAATTGAAACTAGAGAGTTGAAATTTAGTACATTTATTTTATATGAATTAATTTAATTATTATCTTCTAAAGTTTTAAAATGCGGTAACTACCTCTATACAATAAAATACCATTAATTCCGCTAAGTTTCTACAAGCTAGAGAGCTTAAATCTTGTACATATTCTTGTACATACAGTATTTGCATTTTATTTACTTGATTCTCAGTGGTGAAAAGGTGTAACTTACATTAATTACTGTTTCCATATTGACCTATAGGATATGATTAGTTCTTTAACTTAAATAAAAAGAAATTTCTATAACAATGAACGTATAAGGCCTCGGCTACGATACAAGCGGCAACATTCCCACAGTCAACGAGATGACGTCACACGAGGAGCTATTGCTGACGGAAATACTTAGTGAGAGACCAGTATTTATAGGACAATCACAATGTAGGACTACTATATCTTTAACCTTAGACTTAAGTGATATTTACTATCGTCCAGAAATTCAATTGTAACCCTGGTAGAGAGTATTTTAAAAATATATACTTCCTATGAAAATAACAATGTTAAACAGTCCCACAACAGAAAGTTTAAATCCTTTATGAGGTTTAAAAAATAAATAAACTCTTGAACAGAATGCCAAATTCCAAAATTATAACCGCACAATTTAGAATCTTTTTGTTTACAGTCGGATTTTCTTGAAATTTGTATTTTAACATAAATTCAGGTATAACCCGAGAAGGGAGTAATTTTAAAATATATGCTTCCTGTAAAAATGACAATGGTAAGTAGTCCCATAACCGAAAGTTTTAATCCATTGGTGTTGTTTATTCCATAATTCATGGTGTTTAAAGAATAAATAAATCCTTGAACGGAATACAAAATTCCGAAAGTATACTCACAAAAATTAACATATTTTTTGATTACCGTTGGATTTTCTTGAAATTTTGTATATAAGTGGTCGTTAGTTGCCATGAACGTATACGTATCAAAAATACTTAACTTTTTCTTTTTAACCAATGTCATATGTTTGTTGAAAGTAAAGAAACCCATGCGCGTCGGGCGGCAGTCGAAAAATTATCTAACTGATTTGATCCTGAGCGGCGAGCGTTAGCCAACGCACATCCGCCGCTTGTATCGTAGCCAGCCAACCGTGTTTAACAAGGAAACTTCATCAGTTAGATAATTTTCGTGCGCCGCTTACACCTGGTACTGCCGCCTGCCGCCCGCCGCCCACCGCTCACTGCTCGAATCGTAGCCGAGGCTTAACCCTGGAACGGAAAGCCGTCGTATTTCTTACGAGTGTACTTTTGTTTTGAGGCTTCGCCCCTTTTTTTGTGCATAGTCTGTTTTGTCCCTTCCGCTGTCTATTCCTGCTTGCTACTCAAGGTCAGTTGTGTGGAAGATGCTAGTGAGGCAACCCGATTGAAGGGTTTATGATTATTTTTCTTAAATATTACTACTGCTTTCCGA
Source organism: Philaenus spumarius (assembly GCA_018207615.1). NCBI lineage: Eukaryota > Metazoa > Arthropoda > Insecta > Hemiptera > Aphrophoridae > Philaenus > Philaenus spumarius. The sequence goes on from JAGFPH010002807.1 coordinate 27,948, forward strand.
TAACGTAACATTTTACAACAGTCAGTCAATCACCGGTTTCAGTTTTTAACGTTGTATCTATATAAGAAGGGTCAAAACGTTTGGTTGTCGCCTTTCCCAATATTGATTTAATAAATAAATGTTGGGAATTACCGACTTACAGTATTCTATTTTCAATTGTACTGCCGTAGTACAACGGCCATTTCTGCTATTAGTAAAACACATAACCTACTAGGATAACACTCAAGTTGCAATCCACAGAACAGACAACAGAAGTAGTGTCTACAAATTATGTCCAGCTGCCAAAAGACTTATGACAAGTCATTGTATATTGTGTGCAATCAAGCATTTCGTGGAGAACATAGGAGGCAGATTCGTACCAAATGCACAGAAAGTACACACTAATTACAATGCAAAAATGTTTACAAGTGTTATAATTATTTATTTATTCGTTTTTTACTATTCCAATTAATTTGAATATTTTACTTTCTCACTATACTATAGTATAGTATAGAGAACGTATAGTGATCACAAAAAAATCGATGTTGAGATTTTTGTGGAAATATCCGTTTTGGGACAAACTGAGTCCAAAAAAGTGGTTTTTAAAAATGTATGTCTGTATGTATGTGTGTCTGTATGTCTGTATGTATACAAAGCTAGAGACTAAACTATTCGATTGATTTTAACCAAATTTGCACCAAATTTGCATCTTGTAGAGATGCACGAAAAAGGGTTTTGAAAAAATTAGCAAAACAACACCATTTTTGGCCAAAAAACACCCAAAAAATCAGTTATATTTTTTTTATAAAAAAAAACTGCTCTAACGATTTTGATAAAATTTGGCTTATTTGTAGCCTTTAATGTGCCCTACCATATGCAAAAACCGCATCTTTCTAAAAATTCTCGTTTAGCTAATAATAATAATAACTGATTTTTGGGGGTTTCTTGGCCATAAAGGGGGTTGTTTTTCAAATGTTTTCAAAACCTTTTTACGTGCATCTATAAAGACTTAATTGACGTGTTTGGTGCAAATTTGTTCGAAATCGATCGAATAGTTTTCTCTCTAGATAATAATAATAATATTTATTATTTAATCTCCAACTTTAATAAAAAATCACCTCTCCTACCCCACCCTACTAGTCATAGTGAATCTGTTTAATAATTTAAATATGTTTGTGAGAAAGTATGTGCCTGTTCCTGGTACCGTTTATTATTTCAGCAATAGCACTACACCTTTAAGTTATTTGGAATTTTTTTATCAACTCCAATAAATGCGAGTGTACGATCCACGTACGTACGTGAGTAACATATAATATAACAGCTGATTTCACCCATCATCTGTAAACCAAGCGTAGATTATAGTTTGGGATTATGTTTACAACTTCAATCATTATAATTTCTTGTGAAGTTGATTTTTTTTACAATATGAGTTATAGAACTAATGAATGCTATAATATACGTTATAATATTTGCTTTGAGTTTATAAACTATATATAAATACAACCTTTTATCATCAATTAATTAGTATACAAATTTTAAAGAAGAAATAGGCCTACCTATTCGTTTAACAGCTGGTTTCACCCATCATCTGTAATACTTAAACTAACCCAGTGTAGATTATAGTTTGGGGTTATGTTTAGGTAGGCCTAGTGTACCAGTCTTAGACAAAAACGAATTAAAAGAATCGGAAGCTATACTGGGCCACATAGACTGGACATGTTCAAAGACTTACCTTTAAAACAAAAATCACAAAACTGCAGAAATGTCTCAGCTGATCACTTACAAATCATTATTATACCTTGAGGTTAACTCAATAAACGAAAAACTAGGTTCAATTTAGGTTTATTAACCAAAATAAAAAATTTATATGCCCTTAGTAAATAAAAATTGAAAATTTACATGCCCTTAAAATACAGAAAAAATGAAAAAGGTTAGATTACAATTTTAAGTTTAATTTTAAAAGTTCCCTCCCTAAACATTTAAAAGATGAAAAACCCTCCCCATTAAATGATTACAAAGTTTATACAAAAATATTAATTTAGACAAAATTACAAAAATTTGACATATAGTACCATGGATTTAATAATAAGTAACATCTATGTCGTTGGCCAACTGTAAAGCTAAGTATAATTAAAATAATAAAAAAATAAATATAAATAAATGAAATTGTGAGACGTCTCTCTATAAAAAAGTATATATAATTTGTAATAAAGCCCTTTAAGGGCTGAGGTCCGAAAATTGCTATAGCTACTCCTCCCAATTATTATTAATTATAAAAGACATATATTAAGATTTATACATTTGTTACAAAACATAAAAAAAGTACACAGCCTATTCAAAAAGTTTCTTATAAAGTTCACTGCAGATTTTAGAAAATATTGTATTTTTGGTCCATAGCTATTTTGAAGAAAAACGCTGTCGCAGAAAATAATTATTAAAGTTGCATGTTGTAGTTGCCTTTAGCAGCAGAACATATGGGTAGTACTTGCAATTAAGACCAGAACATGGCGTGGTACTTCCACCAGTAATACACTGCATTAAAACAAAATAACATCTTTTTTAGAATTAAAGTAGGCTATAAAACCAAGCATGGTGAAAAGCTTTTTAGGTTAAGAGTTTGCCTTTATAATATTTTTGACAATAGATGACAAGCAGCTATTTTAAAATAAAAATGTTAACTGTTAATGCAAGACTTAACCAAAGTTAACTTGTCATGTTACTTTCTGTTACTACATGTCTAAGTACCACATGGTAAACTTTAAAATGTGTTTTGGTTATAAACTCAAAATATATCGGAGATATAGTTATTTAAATTTATAGGTTCTCCTTTTTTTTAAAGTCCTTATTTGTTAAGGATTACACAGTTTTAAATTTGTATAAAAAATTATATAAATTGTTCAAGCTAGGCTTTAGTTTGAAAATAAGCTAGTTACATAAAATTTAATATTTAGGCTGTACGGAAAGTTTTTAAAGAAGAAAATTGAATTACACAGATTTAAGTTATACTCTTAGAGTTTGAAACATAATTTACAAAAATTAAAGTAGTTTTAAATTCACATAGTACCCAAACTTACAAGTAAAGTTTTATAACAAAGCCAACTTTAAATAGAATGACAGCAAAAGACATTTCAATTTGGTAAACATAAAATCACATACCTGGTGTTTAGAAGAATAGGACTTAAAATGAAAACATAATAATTACTATCGCACAGTCGTTAAACTCGCGACTAAGTCATTATAAAAGAACGGCAAAAAAAAGTCACTTTATGGCGTCGACAGCGTAGATTTACATCGGAATGATGGCGACTTAACGAGCTAGCTTGGATAACGAGTCTAAAGTAAGGTCACGTGATTTACCAGCTGGTGGATTCTCAGATAAGATTTCGCATTACAGCGACCTCTACACAGATGCGCCTGCCTAGTGCATAGCACTAACAGCTGACGTCTGTACGGAGTCGTTGCCCAGCGTTAAAAAGGGAACTACTAGCTAGAAGAGTGTCGGTAATATAGACTGCATATGTCTAACGTTATACTAGATAAGTAGGCCTTAATGTTGTTTGTAAATAGTTTGATTTTTAAATTGTTTTCTGATGTGTATGCAATCAATCAGCCTGTGATTTTTCACGTTGGCTTACTAGTACTTTTATAAACAAATATTGTCTTTTTTTTAAATAATGTATTCAATTTTTAATTTCAAATAGAAAGTGATATAAATATTGTTTATTTTCGCCATACCGACTATAAATTTTTAAGTAAAACTAAAAACTTACCGTCCAATAGTCAAATGCAGCGTCCAACTACGGCCGTTTCGGCTATTCAGCCATTATCAATGAATAGTCGAAACGGCCGTCGTTGGATGCTGCAATTTGACTATTGGAAGGTAAGTTTTTAGTTGTAGTGATGTAATATTTGATATAATCTACACTAGTAGGCCTACACATAACAAAGTTGAGTGGTTTTTACGTTTTTAAATACCTTAAAATATAATATTTTGTAAATTATTGAAATAAAATCATAAAATTCACTACTTTGTAACAATGTAATTTTTACCAGGCTTTCCGTTCCAGGGTATAGAAGGTCTCTTTTAGCCTGGACGATTTCAAGTTACACACAAATCGTCTATTTCTGGTTATTATTGTTAAAACTTTATTCCATGCATAAAAGTAATAAAACAAGGACTAAGTTATTCTAAAGACCTTCATTTGTGTGGAAAACTCTTTTTGAATTAACCATGTTTACGACGCCCTGTCACGACTTTTAAAGCACAGTAAAGTCAGACTGTCCTAGTTTAGTTCTGAAAGCAATTACTGTATGTAAATATTTTTTTACCTTGTAAATTGACTTTGCTTTTATGTTTAGTCCATTGCCAGAGTGAACCGAGTGTAGAATTTTATAGTGTGTGGTGTATTCCGACCCAAATTATTCCTGTTTACACAGGGTGTCCAACGAAGAAACGGAGATACGTTCAGTTCAGGCGTGCCAAACCTGTTCTTTTGTCGAAACAGTTTCACTTGCAACAGTTTCGATTAAGCAGTTGTAAAGCAACTGTTTACTAAACAGCACATCACGGTTTTTGAAGTTCGTTCAACTATTCTTTGGCACATGGTATATAAAAGATAACAACACATTGATCTTAAAATTTTAATTTAATAGTATACTATATATTGCAACCACAAAATTAAATTATGCAAACATGGAATATAGAAGGACAATTTTTGTTAACTATCTGAATGGAAAATACACACGTTTTTTGTAAATGTTAGGCGTTTAAAATATTTCCTAATCGCTAAAATATATAAACAAGTTTTTCTACTTCTTCTTCTCATAATTATAAAGTAATTTAAAACCGTAATTAATCCGTAAGTAATTTAATTACTATCTAGCAAAACCACTGCCAAGGAAACGAGCTTGGAAAAATTAGCGGGGAAAGAAGACCCTGTTAAGTCAGTAAGAAAAAAAAATCTCTCTATTATATAAAAAGTTTTCTTCTCATAATTATAAAGTAATAAGAATAGATTAAATACGTGTACTGCGTAGCGGTGACCATTGCATAACTTCCAGTAGCCGTGTATTGCATAGCGAAGACGTATCGCATAACTTACAAGCGCACAAATTCATGAAGTCGATTATGAAGCGATCGGAGGTGGGGCGGGGGTTGGTGAGCGGGGAGAGAGCAGGGGGCAAAGCCCCCTTGTAATACTAATAAAAAAAACACTACTCAATCAATAAACTAATTGAACAACATAAGGAATTTGAAAAATGTTGACACAATCTCTAATATAAATATGAATGTTTGTTTCTTTGTCCTATAGAGACTCAAAAACTATTCGTCAGATTTCACTAAAGATTTCACAGTTTAGGTGTGTTTAGACATTACAATTGCTAGAGTCCTTTAGGGCCCATCCAAGGGTTAAAATACGGTTGCCACACGTACATTGCTCATGAAATCCTCTTACAAACAATGCCCAACTTGGTCACGGTTCCACAAGATCCAAACAATTGAATTTCGGGGAAATGGAAAATCCATATTTCATGCTGAACGTTTTTTGTAACTACACTTCGGTCGTACACGCAACTATTTAAAAATTCTGGCTGAAAACAGTTTTAGTATAACGAATAAACAAACAAACGGGTAAAAATTTATTGAGTGTTATTGTAGTTCCCTGAAGTACATTTCGGTAACCATGTTACCATCATCGGAGGGTTCTAAATCTAATATAATGGTAACACTAATATATGCTGATGGAAATTTAATACCTAACACTATCAATAATTATTTTAAACTTAACTGGCTTAAGAGTTTTACAACAAATTTCTTATGTTTTTTACACTCAATATATATTTGTTTGCCAACTTAATAGGACAGCTGGCATTATCAAACTTGGCAGACATGTAGACAGGTCCAAGAAAAGTGAGTCGTTACAAAAACAGGTTTAAACCACGCCTCTTTTATTTTTGTATAAATACAAAGCGTGCCACACTGTTACGTTATTGTTTGATTTTTGTAGCTCGTGCATCACTAAAGATGACAACAATGTCGTAGAAACGCGTTCGAGTTAGTGAACGTATTAATTGTGAGATTCTGTGTTCAAATTTTATTATATCGACTTAATGGCAATGATTATGCACGGATTGCATTGTTTAGGAATACAGAGTTAGTTAAAAGTCTGGCGACACCCCCTTAACTCTCCAACGAGCATTGATAGAAAATCCAAACCCGGGTATTGTTTGTAGGTCATAAAAGCACACTTCCCCATGCATAGGGCAACGTTGCCCCCCAACTAAAAATCGGAATTTTTGGGGCTACCCAATATTTTTAAATTTAAACCCCTAGTGTGTGACCCCTCATTTTGTAGATCTTGATAAAAGAAAACCAACAGAGCAAACTAGATATCTCTATCTCATCCCTATCAAAAACGCTGGGCGATAAACTACAAGGAAAATCAAATGGCATTGTACTGTGACGACTATTGGGAATTCCCAAAAGATAATCTGATTAGTAGAAACAAAGTAATCAGACGAGTCCAGTCTTGTCAAGGTTTGACCTCCATCAAGTCTTCAGAGGTTAACAATTTTGTCCGTATCCTTATCCGTCTCTTATCAGTACTGACCAGAGTAACTTCTATTTTCTGAACAACTTTACTATGGAGTTAACTGAAAGTGAACGGATTACAGTGTTAATGATGCGAGGTTACGGCGACCGAATACGATATTACAATGGAGTGACACATTTATTCAATGACTCATTTCCTGAACGAAACCCTATAACAAGATCTGCTGTTGAAACAACAATACAACGGTTTGAAGAAACAGGCTCTGTTAAGAATCGTCCTAGGTCAGGAAGACCAAAATCAGCAACAACCGAGAAGCAGTGTTTGGAAGGTTTGCAGTCTATTGTTGAAAACCCACATGCGTCAACTAACTCCTTGTCTACACAATTAGCGATTTCTCAATCATCAGTGTGTCAGATTTTACATCAGCATATGTTCAAACCCTATAAAATTCATCTTGTTCATGAGTTGAACGAAGATGACTTCGATCGCAGAGTAGAGTTTTGTGACGACATGATGAGAAATATTGATAACGGAACAATTACACTAAATGATATTGTATTCAGTGATGAAGCTACTTTCATGCTGAATGGAGAAGTTAATCGACATAACTCTCGTTGGTGGAATGATACCAACCCTTTCTGGGTTCAAGAACAACACACACAACATCCTCAAAAAATCAACGTATGGCTAGGAATGATGGGAGGACGAGTTATTGGGCCGTTCTTTATTAATGGAAACCTTATTGCTGAGGTATACTTAGCTATGCTCCAACAACAAATTGTTCCAGCTATCCAGGCACCGGTAAATAATTTCGAACAAATTTGGTTCCAACAAGATGGAGCTCCTCCGCATTACGGCTTGCAAGTTCGCCAGTACTTAGATAACGTTTTCCCAAATCATTGGATTGGTAGACGTGGATCTATTGAGTGGCCTGCCAGGTCACCGGACCTGTCGCCACTGGATTACTTCCTGTGGGGCTATGTAAAAGATAGAGTTTACAAAAATAAACCTTAAAATCTTGATGCTCTCAGAAATCGAATCCAGCAAGAAATCCAACAAATTCCTTAAGATACATTGCAGCGAGCAGTTTCACATTTTTACACCGCATTGGCACATTGTCAAACCACTAAGGGCCATTAATTTGAGCATCTCCTGTGACAAGTTATCCTTGTAAGTAACTGCTTAGAAATAAAATTGTAGCCAGATGTTTTTGTTTCATTACAGTCTAATACAATTCCATTTGTTAATTCTCTTTCCAGTTTATCGCCTAGCGTTTTTGATAGGGATGAGATAGAGACCTCTAGTTTGCGCTGTTGGTTTTTTTTATCAAGATCTACAAAATGAGGGGTCACACACTAGGGGTTTACATTTAAAAATATTGAGTAGCCCCCAAAAATTCCGATTTTGAGTCGGGGGGCAACGTTGCCCTATGCATGGGGAAGTGTGCTTTTATGACCTATAAACAACCCCCGGGTTTGGATTTTCTATCAATGCTCGGTGGAGAGTTAAGGGGGTGTCTCCAGACTTTTAACTAACCCTGTATAATAACTATTTTAATGTTATTTATTTGTGTCATGAGCTTCGGTAAAAACATAATAACCCAAAACGTAAAAATCGGTTTTTGTGTTGAACAATGTTTAGTTAAAAAAAGATTTTAAATCTATTAAAAAACGACCCCCTTCCACAAATATGCTTAATTGGGCATTGGGATGTAATACAAATATTTTTCTTAGATTGATAAGATTCACGCAAAGCTCCCCTTTAGTGTACATATCGTAACTTAATCAGAATAAACTTTCCCAGGCCTATAGTAAAGTAAACAAGGCAAGACAAATTTGATTCCAGATAAACCCATTTGGTTCCAGTGTTTGCAGTAAAAACGAATTCAGTTTTATAAAACTAGGATTACTGCTTTGCATTCGTTCACTGCTTTATACCAGTCTTGTCTTAAATTGAAATCTCTGCTGGTCGATTTCTCTGAAAATCGTTAAAAATAGAGCAGTTCTCTGGAACAGTAAGATTTTAATAGATCCATTTGTTTAAACGAGATTTGTTAATACATTAAAATAATTCGATCAGCTGAACCGTTGACGTGAGTTGAGCGAATTTCTAACATTAAGTTTATTGATATTAGGGTTTCAACCATTTAGGAAGGCGGTGAATAGCTGCCTGCATGTACGAAATATATTAGTAGAATTGTTTGCACCTTCGACTCACGCACTACTTCGTTCGGCCGCATACAAACTGCCCAACTTTTTTTGGGTAATTTTTAACATAAATACTGATAAACAAGATACAGGTTGACAGGTATAAAAACAAGGGACAGGCCGGGGTATCGGCGACATACAAACTCATCAACTTTTCTACCTGACACATTTACGGGATATTTCCCTCAGAATTCCCTTATATCAATAAATAGTTTATATTAGATAATAACTAGTAGACCCACTTCGTTTGCATACATTGTTTAGACATACAAAATAATACAGATAATTTATGAACCAAGTTGAAACAGCCAGTATTTTCGTGTATTTATTTATCTGCTATTCTTATCTAATATTTAACCTAACCCAACCTAACCTAACCTAACCTAACCTAACCTAACCTAACCTAACCTAACCTAATTTTTCCTAACCTAACTTATTAGACAATAACGCAACGGTTACTTTTAGATATGTATTTTATTTTTTTTAGATAAAACTCCAACAAGGTTTAATTCTAGTACGAAAAATCTCAAAAAATATTACATCCGGTCGAAAACGTGGTTCTTATTGTTGGAGTTTAGTGGCAAACTAACTCTCCGAATGACTTAGAAAACCAACTTGTATACCTGATTTGGACCCAATCGGATGTACAATGAAACTATCTATAAAATATATATAAATATATATATTCTTAATTCAAGTACATAATTATTTTCGATCCGACTTCTTAGGTCAAAGGGATGAAATGGGAAAATTACACTAAAAGTTAAATTATAATACTTTTATGAATCAGTTATGAATCAGAGTTCGAAGGGTAAGCGGCACATCGGGAGTGGTTATTTAGTGGAGATAACGCTTGGATTATGTTTGTTTCGGAGTCTTATATTCGCTTTGATCTATGATAAGAGTTACAGCATTCAAGCTATTTCGAAATATTTGCTAGTTTTAAATTTCGTTTATGTCTGTCTAAACGTTTCATTCAATTTTTCCTTTTCTGAAACGTATAATAGTTCTGTTTTTTCTCTCAAATTTCACCTACCGTGAACAGTTTCAACATGGCGTCTAACGGTGGTATATGCATTAAATCTATTACAAGTAAGCAGTTAAAAATAACTTGCAAAGAGTGTGTCAAAGTTTTTCACGCAGGCTGTCAAAATATGAGTAGGGCCGATATTGATTCAATTACAGCAGAAAATGTAATATGGAGATGCGATCCTTGTAATGTTGCCAGGCGAAGAAGTATGGAGTTGGATTCGTCGATTAATGAAGAAAAATGTACGCTGCAGGACATAATGCAGGCCATTAATGAGATCAAGGAAGACCAAAAAATAATGAAGGTTGATCTAAGCGAGGCTTCAGACCTCACCCATAGGAAGATTGATGACAATAAGAAGGCCATTGATGAGCAAACAGCGAGGGTGGAAGAATATTTAAAAAGAATAGAAGAACTAACTTCTGAGAACCTGCAACTAAGAGCTCAGGTTGACCAGATGCAGGTGAGACTCGAAGATATGGAGCAGTATGCACGCATAAATTGCATAGAAATACAAGGAGTGCCAGAAAAAAGGGTGAGAATATATTGGAAATCGTGAAACAAATTGGCGAAGCAATTGAATACCCCTTCACTGAAGCTATGGTGGATAATTGCCATCGTTTGGGTAAGCGAGATCGTGGTCCAGCAGGCATTATTTTTAAGTTTGTAAGACGATTCGATAAGGAAGAGTTCATGAAGAAAAAGCGCAACAAGAGAGACCTGACGACACAGCATATTGGACTTCCTGTGAGCGAAACCATCTACATCAATGAGTCGCTGCCACCTTCCAGAAGGCGTCTCTATGCTATGGCGAGAGAATCTAGAAAGCTGAAGAACTACAATTTTGTATGGACACGAGGTGGCAAAATATTTATGAGGAAAAATGAAAACAGCGCGTTCGAAGTTATATCAAGTAAGAATGACTTAGATAAACTAGTTTAAATGACTTCTAAACTTAGTGACAGAAAATATATAATTATGTATTCAATTAGTGTAGATGTATATGCGTGCATATATGTGCGTGTAGGTGTATGTGTGTATGAATTGTGTAAGGTTTTGGTATTATTTTCTTTTGGAAGGGCGGTGTTGTCATTGTATAATTGTTTTTGTTTTTTGTTTTTACTTGGAGCAGTTAAATTTCTCTTTTATTACTTTTGGGAATGAATAATGTTTTAAGAAATAAAATGTTTTGTATAAGGATTTAGTTATGATACACCAAAATATAAGAAGTTTGCGTCGTAATTTTGACGATTTATTAATTAATTTATCGGTTTGTGAGAGATTGCCAGACATAATCGTCTTAACAGAGATATGGATAAAAACAGTGAAATAGACTTATTCGCTATTGAAGGTTATAATATTATCCAAAATTGTAACGAGGACTATAGAGCGGGTGGGGTTATTGTGTATATTACGGACAAAGTAAACTTTGAAAATGTTTCAACAACTTTATCTACATGTGATGCGGTATCTATTAAAATTAATCATTCTAACTTTGAGTTTGTACTTCTGGCTATATACAGGCTTCATAGTGCAACAGGGCAGGATTTTATCAATGAAATTGATAGTTATCTTGCCCAAATAGATAAGGTAAATAATTTGATTGTTATTGGAGATATCAATATAAACTTGCTTGACAAATCAAAAATTGTCGACGATTACCAACTTGTAATATCTAGTCATGGATTGAAATCATTAATTAACGAGATAACAAGACCGGTTAGTAGTTCTTGCTTAGATCATGTATTGGTCAGGTTTAAACGAAGCAGTGCCTGTGACGTAGATACAGCTGTTCTAGACTTATGCATAACAGATCATGGTCTTGTTATTGTAGGCCTAACCTACGATAACGGCAGTAACTCCGATAAAGGCGCAGCTGGGCCTATGATCGTTCGGACTGATTATTTATTATTTCAAACACGTGTCGCTGGGGTTGATTGGTCTGACATTTACTCGCAGAGTGATGTAAACAGAGCGTTTGATAACTTCGTCTTTAAATTTCTAAACTGTTTATCTATTTGTGAGAAACAATGTAATGTGCAGAAAAAATGTTTTAAAAATATTAAACCCTGGATTACGGATTACTTGTGTAAACAAATAATGAAGCGCAATAAATTGCACAAAAAGACTAAAATACATCCTAGCAACCTTAAGTTGATGGCATTCTATAAATCATTTAGAAATAAATTGCATCTTCAAATTAAAAAAAGTAAGAAAATTTATTTTGAAAGATTGTTTGAAAAAAGTTGTGGAAACTCAAAAAGAGAATGGCAAATAATTAATTAAATAACCGGGCAAAAGAAAAAATATTCGGAAATTAAATTAAGAAATGGGAATGGTAGTATCGTCTCTAACTCCTTAGATGTGTCTAATATATTTAGTAAATACTTTGTAAGTGTTGTTGATGACATTAGAAATAGTATTGTATTCCAGTCATGTAGTTCTGTCCAGGATCAGTTTATCACAGCCTCTGAAACGTTGTCCATGTTTATTGAACCAGTTACAGCATCCGAAATAGTCAAAATTATAACATCTTTGAAAAATAATAAAGCTCCTGGCATCGACGGAATAAGCTCAATGGCTTTGAAAAGCGTCTGTCTCGGGACTGATATCAGATGTTTTGTAATTTTTATGCAATTTAAGTTTTGCAGCCGGTATTTTTCCTAGGCGACTCAAGACCGCTGCAGTCATACCAATCCATAAAAAGGGTGATAGGCAACTACCATGTCAATACAGGCCAATTTCTTTGATCTCATCAATCTCTAAAATCTTAGAGAAGTGTATGAAATCCAGGCTTCTATCATTTCTTACAAAGACTGCCTTTTTTAGTAAAAATCAGTACGGCTTCCTGGTGGGTAGTAACACAGAAATGGCAATGCTCAATTTTATGGATGAAGTAATGACTGGGGTAAACAATGGGAAGAATGTTAGTAGCATGTTTCTGGATGTAACAAAAGCTTTTGATTGTGTGGACCATAAACTCCTTTTACAAATCTTATCAAAAAGTGGAGTCAGGGGTATTGTCAACGATTGGTTTTTAAGCTATTTATCTGACAGGGAACAATGTGTGCGGATCCAAGGGATTTTTGGGGAAATGGAAAACATAAAGTACGGAGTCCCCCAGGGATCAGTACTAGGTGCTAATTTATTTATTATATATGTAAACAGCTTATGTAAAGGTAAGCTTCAGGGAAATATATATATGCCTTTGCTGATGATACTGGCTTGTGTTACGTCAGAGATACATTGCAGGAAGTACAGTCAGCTATGCAAGCCGACCTAAATGCTCTGAGGTGGTGGTTTTCAAAGCATTACATGGTCTTAAATGCTGAAAAAACATGTTACATAAACTTCAATTTGAAAGGCGAGTCTAAATTGTTTACAACACCTTTATTGTATAAATGTATGAAGTGTGTTTATCTTCATAATTACAATACGTAATAGAGTAAGTTGGTTCCTGTAAATACTTAGGAGTAATTTTGGATAAAGGTTTGACTTGGAAAATGCATATAAACACAATCAAATCCAACTTAAATAGTATTTTGCGAGTATTATTTTATTTGAAGGATATTGTTCCAGAGCCTATTTTGCGTAAAATATATTATTCTATGGTACATAGTCGATTAGATTATGGAATTTGTTGCTGGGGAGGTACATATGTCACTAGACTAACTCCTCTAATTGTAGCACAAAAAAAGTTTGTGAGACTGATTATGCACAAAAAGGAGAGGGTTTCGTCTTTACCATTATTCAGACACCTATTGCCTCTTAGATGTTTATACATATTTAAAGTTATGAAAGTATTTTATATAAGGAGTGGTCATTTTTCAGATCTGAAAAGTAGAACTTCTGTGTATTTGCTTAGACGTGGCAATAAAGCATTCATACCCAGGGCAAAATTGTCCATATATTTCAAGTTTTGTTTTTAAACTATAAGTTTTGAAAGCAAACTTTTAATGGGGAACATTCCCTGGTATTTTGAGACATTATAAAATATGTATTTGAAATGCTTGTAAGTGGCTGCCAATTTCCAATATAGTGACCAACTTTCCAGTTTTGTATGGAACACTTAGTATTTTTTGGAATTTACAAGTCATTTTAAGAATTTTTTGTTGTTTGTGTTTTTTTTTTTATGCGATTTGAAGAGATTAAAGTTTTTAAAACACATTAACTGCGTGGAAGATAGTTTTTTTGCATTCGTTTTAAACCAATTAAATCTCTCTTAACACTAATAAATCATTTATTAGACATACAAATAACAATTAAATAAATAGGTATAAGTTACCTGTCTGCTGTCATCCAATCTTTACATAGATTGGATGACAGCAGACAGGTAACTTATACCTATTTATTTAATTGTTATCATTTTCCAATCCGGGAGCTTACATAATGACAATACAAATAACTTTTTAGAATCAACAAATACGTTTTTTGTTATTCTTTTAAGGCCATAATACAGAGAAATTATGAGACAAAACTACAAATTTATCAATTAATTTTGTAACAGCTGTTCAAAATCAGCTTAATTTGAGCTACATATCTAGAAATATTAGAGGACGTACTATTAAATTTTATTGAAGGCCTTTTACATAATGCCATAATGAATTTAATGTGTCAGCATGATGAGCTGAACATACAAAAATACCTTCCTCTCAGTTGTAGGTTGTATTTAAAAACTTTATACACCTCCAACTTTTAAACGGTCAGTCGTATCAGAAAAACACCAAGAACAAAACAGTCTTAAAACGACTTGAACAATCCAAAAACGGTGTAAAAAATTCAATATAGTTAATAAAATTTGCTTGAATGTGCAGTACCCATGCCTCTGTATCGTGCCATTCTCGCCAACGTGATGAAGCCTTTAAAAGTCAATTCCCTGCACACTTCTTAAGTGACGAGTTCTTAAAATGTATTTCAAATACATAATGTATATGAGTTTTTGTGGTACACCTGACATGCAGAACACCAACCGAACATTCAGCTTGTTTTGGTTTTTTAGCATGCGAAAAATACTAAGAATTTGTTTGGTTTGAATATTTTTGTTCTGAAGTGATTGAAATAGTTTTTATGTAAAATAAAAGTTATACGTTTTAGTGTAGTTTTGTGTGTTTAGTGAATGGCATAATTCCTCGTTCAATAGAATTGTTCAAGAAATGACAACCAGTTCGTCATTCTACTGAGTCCGAATTCCACAAAGGCGTATCCCAAAAGGGGAGGCCTGTCAGGCGTATCCCAACTGAAAAGTCTGGTCCTAAAAGTTGTTCAGGCAAACAGAAAGCTTACTCCGAATAAAAATATTCACAGTACGTATGGGTCTGATGCCAATGAGTATTTATTTATAGATGGTTGCGTTTTTAAAAATCTAACGAAACATTATGCCGAGATTGCGGCGGTAACCTTTCAATCAGTATTGAGAGCAACAAGGTAGGCTGACAATTCTGGCATTTTCCCAAAAGTTGAGATTTTTCAACTTTAAATACCTTTTTCTCTGAACCATAATAGTTAGAGATCTGAAATTCGTACCTTATATTCTTCAGTATGCCGTACAACTTTAGTCATGGGTTTTTTTTTATATTACGCTTAGTTTTAAAAATAAAAAATAAATAAGGTAAATATAAAAAATAAAAGAAAACAAGTAGTATACAATTTTTTAAAGTGGTAAGACATATCGAAGAATATGTCATGTGGTCAAAATGTCAGATCTCTATCTACTATGGTTGCTGATAAAAAAGTACATAGGCCTACACATTTAACATTGTGGAGATAGGACTAACCGGAACCCTTTCCGATTTGGCCATCTAGTTTGAAATAGTTATGGTCAAAATTATTTTTTTCATTAAATTGAATCATTTTAAACAACTTACTCAAAATAATTGAATACAGAATCGATTCATTTCGTTAATTTGATTCATGACGTCATCACTCCCACAACTCACTTGTTCGTCTCTTGCAGCTGATTTGGCGCCATTTTGTCTGTTAGTCTATAATACGCCTGTCAAATTCTTTACTGATGTAACTGATTAGTTATTTGTTTTTATTAGGTATTAATAGGAATTGTTTCTAATTTTTTGATGACCATATTTATAATATATTAAGGATTAAGTTATATTTAATTTAAACACAAAGTTAGTAATTAACAGTACCATACCATTTTTATGATCTAGATTTTCACTTCTCTTATAGATATTTATGGTAAATTATTTGGATTGCCTTATTTTCATTTCCTTGACTAATAATATTAACTAGGTATTGGATTTCATTCACTTAATACTTACTTTTATTCAAAACGTTAAGTTGCATTGATATACAATAGGTAATAATTACTATATATAACTATTCCACTCTATACCTATAAAAGAAATGGATATACAAACTTAGTAAAGTAATATTTAAATTAATAATAAATGTTTATCTTTCCAGTTTATCGCCCAGCGTTTTTGATAGGGATGAGATAGAGACCTCTAGTTTGCGCTGTTGGTTTTCTTTTATCAAGATCTACAAAATGAGGGGTCACACACTAGGGGTTTACATTTAAAAATATTGAGTAGCCCCCAAAAATTCCGATTTTGAGTTGGGGCCCAACTTGCCCTGTGAATGGGGAAGTGTGTTTTTATGACCGATAAACAACCCCCGAGTTTGGATTTTCTATCAATTCTCGGTGGAGAGTCCAGACTTTTAACTAACCCTGTTTAATAACTAATTTTATTTTATTTATTTGTGTCATGAGCTTCGGTAAAAAAATAACAACCCAAAACGTAAAAATCGGTTTTTGTGTTGAACAATGTTCAGCTATAAAAGATTTTAAATTTGAAATCTATTAAAAAACGACCCCCTCCCACAAATATGCTTAATTGGGCATTGGGATGTAATACAAATATTTTTCTTAAATTGATAAGATTCACGCAAAGCTCCCCCCTAGTGTACATATCCATTCGTAACTTAATAAGAATAAACTTTCCCAGGCCTATAGTAAAGTAAACAAGGCAAGACAAATTTGATTCCAGATAAACCCATTCGGTTCCAGTGTTTGCAGTAAAAACGAATTCAGTTTTATAAAACTAGGATTACTGCTTTGCATTCGTTCACTGCTTTATACCAGTCTTGTCTTAAATTGAAATCTCTGCTGGTCGATTTCTCTGAAAATCGTTAAAAATAGAGCAGTTCTCTGGAACAGTAAGATTTTAATAGATCCATTTGTTTAAACGAGATTTGTTAATACATTAAAATAATTCGATCAGCTGAACCGTTGACGTGAGTTGAGCGAATTTCTAACATTAAGTTTATTGATATTAGGGTTTCAACCATTTAGGAAGGCGGTGAATAGCTGCCTGCATGTACGAAATATATTAGTAGAATTGTTTGCACCTTCGACTCACGCACTACTTCGTTCGGCCGCATACAAACTGCCCAACTTTTTTTGGGTCATTTTTAACATACAAACTGATAAACAAGATACAGGTTGACAGGTATAAAAACAAGGGACAGGCCGGGGTATCGGCGACATACAAACTCATCAACTTTTCTACCTGACACATTTACGGGATATTTCCCTCAGAATTCCCTCATATCAATAAATAGTTTATATTAGATAATAACTAGTAGACCCACTTCGTTTGCATACATTCTTCAGACATACAAAATAATACAGATAATTTATGAACCAAGTTGAAACAGCCAGTATTTTCGTGTATTTATTTATCTGCTATTCTTATCTAATATTTAACCTAACCTAACCTAACCCAACCTAACACAACCTAACCTAACCTAACCTAACCTAATCTAACCTTGCCTAACCTAACCTATTAGATAAGAACGCAACGGTTCCTTTTATATATGTATTTTATTTTTTTTTAGATAAAACTCCAACAAGGTTTAATTCTAGTACGAAAAATCTAAAAAAATATTACTTCCGGTAGAAAACGTGGTTCTTATTGTTGGAGTTTAGTGGCAAACTAACTCTCCGAATGACTTAGAAAACCAACTTGTATACCAGATTTGGACCCAATCGGATGTACAATGAAACTATCTATAAAATGTATATAAATATATATTATTCTTAATTGGCGTACATAATTATTTTCGATCCGACTTCTTAGGTCAAAGGGATGAAATGGGAAAATTACACTAAAAGTTAAATTATAATACATACACTTATGTTTTGCATACGTTCAAAAACTACTATTTCAATAAACATAACACAATTTACACATAATATTAGTACCAGGATTGTTTAGATAATAATGTCACTACAAACACACCAATTAAAATGGGGTAGCTAACCTCTGTTCACCACACTGATTCCAAATTGACAAACATTTGTTGTTTGCGTTATTTGTTTGTCATGTTTGTTGACATTGTTCCCCGAACACACAGTGTAAATACGGACAGTGTAAATATATTGCCTAAGTAAATACATACAGGATTTATTGCACACATGGGAGCTGAAAGTTGACATCTGTTTGATTAATAGTCGTTATACCTTACACCATCAATGCGATATGAAATAGTGCTTATAAGAAAATGCTTTTGTTATGGAAAATGTAATATTCTCAGTTTGTATTGCTCGCTCCGCTCCCACTATCGTAATCATGCGCACAGATAATTCAGTTGGTGATCACAATTTCCTATAAACATATTCCCGAACACAGGTCATATTTTATCAGTTGAAATTCTGCGCGTTACTCATCAACAAAGACATAGTTCGACTAAAACAATCATCTTATTCCAACAATATTTAAAAAAATGGCACCATTTAAATATTTTAATTCGGAATAACTCCTAAGCTGTAAATTTTCAATAAAAAAGAGTTAATTTTTGTAGCTCGCTTAATTTACTATCGAATAGTATAACTGTCAAAAGAACCGTAGAAAGTCTAACAGTAAAACAGGGTAAATTACTTTGACTGATTCAACATCTAGGAACAAAGAGTTGGCAGTAATTAATTTGCATGGCTTCAGTGCAATTAATAGTTAATGAACTTAATTTTGGTTCAGCTGCTTGATCAATCTAAATAAACTGTACCAGGAACTGGCACATACTTTCTCACAAACATATTTAAATTATTAAACAGATTCATTGTGACTTCTTAATTATTATGAATATTAGGATATTATTATGCACATTTGGTTTTTTTTTTGTAATTATTGTAGGTGGGGTAGGAGAGGTGATATTAAAGTAGAAGATTAACTAACTATTATTATTATTAGCTAGAAAGAAAACTATTAGATTGATTTCGAACAGATTTGCACAAATCACGTCTATTAGGCCTGTATATATGCACGAAAAAAAAATTATTTATTTTTTTAAACAACCCCCTTTTTGGCCAAAAAACCCCAAAAATTAGTTAAACGAGAATTTTTGGAAAGATGCTGTTTTTTGCATATGGTAGGGTTCATTAAAGGCTACAAATAAGCCAAATTTTATCAAAATCGTTAGAGCCGTTTTTTTATAAAAACAATAACTGATTTATTGGGGTTTTTTTGGCCAAAAAGTGGTTGTTTTTCAAAATATTTTTTCTTTCATCTATACAGGCCTAATTGACATGGCTGGTGCAAATTTGTTCGAAATCGATCGAATAGTTTTTTCTCTAGCTTTGTATACATACACACATACAGACAGAAATGCAGACATACAGACAGACATTTCGTAAATAACATTGTTTTGGACTCATTTGAGATTAAATAATAAATATTATTATTATTATCTAGAGAGAAAACCATTCGATCGATTTCAAACAAATTTGCACCAAACACCTCAATTAGGCCTGTATAGATGCACGAAAAAAGGTTTTGAATAATTTTGAAAAACAAGCCCCTTTATGGCCAAAAACAGCCCAAAATCAGTTACTATTATTATTAGCTAAACGAGAATTTTTAGAAAGATGCAGTTTTTTGCATATGGTAGGGTACATTAAATGCTACAAATGAGCAACATTTTATCAAAATCGTTAGAGCCGTTTTTTTATAAAAAATAATAACAGATTTTTTTGGGTTTTTTTTTGACAAAAAGGGGGTTGTTTTTCAAAAATTTTCAAAACCGTTTTTAGTGCATCTATACTTGACATGTCTGGTGCAAATTTGTTTGAAATCGATCGAATAGTTTTCGCTCTAGCTTTGTATACATACAGACAGACATTTTGTAAAATCACTTTTTTGGACTCAGGGGGTCCCAAAACGGATATTTCCACAAAAATCTCAACATCGATTTTTTTTTGCGATCACGATACTATAGTATAGTGAGAAAGTAAAATAAACGAACGATGTTTACTGTATTATATTTAAAATCAAACATTTGTTGTTACTTATTATAATTAAAACAGCTGATTTGGATAAAAACTAACATAATTTTATGTTAAGCCTACAATAAACCAAAACACGATTATGTTATTTTGAATTATGTAAGCATTCTCACAACTAACGGTTTTTTAAAAGCAAATAAAAGGCTTACTTATTAAAAGTGAAACATCTAGGCTGGGTTGCATCAACCGGGATCAAATACCTAGATCAGTAAATCCTGGATCAATTATTTGATCCAGGTATGGTGCAATAGAAACCAATACAACTTTCCTAGATCCTGGATCAAATACAACTTTGATCCTAGATCAAAACTGATCCTGGTTGGTGCAACTCAGCCCTAGTGTTACATATTATATTGTTTCGTTTAGTTGATAATATTAATCATGTTTTTGAAATATTGATTAATGATTTATATGCAAATATCAATGGTGAAACTACACAGCTTGCCGCAATTCAAACTATTGGGGATGGTCGTGTCTATGCGATATCTGTCTTACATAGGTGACCACTCAATTAAAAAGTATCAGAATATACAATATTCTGCTTTGGCTTCGCCATGTGTTTGCACTCTAACGATAGCATTTTACGTCCGATTTGGTACACAAGTTAGATTTTTAAGTCATTCGGACCAGTTCGTTAAAAAAAAAAAAAAAAACCAACAACCGAAGCACGTTTTTGACCAGAAGCAACTATTTTTTTACCCTCAGCTGATATGTTTGACGACGACCTTTTTTAGACTAGTGCTGCCAACCTGACCACATTCTACTATATTGAATGTCGAAAGCATGTTATCGTAGGTAAACATACTGTGACTAAAGACTATGAGTTATAACTTTAGGCTGTTTTTATATTTTCATCGATTCAAAATACACCGATGTAACGAACACATTTGGTCCAATGTTAAACGCATATGATGGATTCAATGTATCGAATCGTGAACATCGATAGATAGAATATCCGTAGTTTCTGGTTTGATGTAAAGTACTGTAAACATTAAGTACTTATGTAGTACAGAATTTTATAAAGTGAAAATTGTGTGTGTTCCTGTTTTGTGATATATATATATATATAT